>WAAF01019553.1:43465-80171 GCA_013400475.1 Tricholaema leucomelas
CACTTTCCCCCCTCACCCTGCCCTCTTTCCCCCCTCACCCTGCTCACTTTCCCACCACCCTCCCTCCCCGCCAGTGCTGTGGCTCTTTCCCCAAGCTGTTTCTGTTCCATTCCCATGAGGGGTTGGTGAGGGTGACCAGAGCTGTGCACCATGGCCAGGATGGGGGTGACCCTTGGGTGCTCAGTGACACAGCACCAGGTGCTGTTGGCCTGCTCAGCCTGCTCCAGTGCTGGTAAAATGCTGTTGGCTTTCTGGACCCAGCCAAACGGTGCTGGAGCTGTCATGGAGCAGCCTGAGAGCACCAAGGCCTGAGTGCTGAGGCCATCTCAGGACATGTTGTGGTGGCACTTGCCACTTCAGATGGGATGTAAGGAAGAGATGTTTGACACCGAGAGTGGGGAGACCCTGGCCCTGTCACCCTGACACTGACAAAGTCTCCCCTCCTGTTCCCCTGGCACCTCCTCTGCTCCAGCTGGCACCCAGGGATTGTCCCCCTGGACTTGGCACTGGCAAGGCCACAGCTTGAGTGCCAAGGTCAGTTTTTGGCTTTCACTGCCAGAAGGACATTGAGAGGCTGGAGCAGAGCCAGAGGAGGCTAAGAAAGGTGGGGAAGGGTCTGGAGCAGAGGGCTGGGGAGGAGCAGCTGAGGGAGCTGGGGGGGTGCAGTGTGGGGAGGAGGAGGCTGAGGGAGACCTCATTGCTCTCTGCAGCTGCCTGAGAGGAGGCTGCAGCCAGGGGGGGTTGGGCTCTGCTGCCTGGGGTCAGGGGATAGGAGAGGAAATGGCCTCAAGTTGTGCCAGGGGAGGGGGAGGTTGGGGAGGAGGAAAATGTCTTTGCTGCAAGAGTGGTGAGGGATTGGCAGAGGCTGCCCAGGGAGGTAGTGGAGTGCCCATGGCTGGAAGTGTTCAGGAATCCTGTGGCCATGGCACCTGGGGACAGGGTTTGGTGCCCATGGTGGGGCTGGGTTGGGCTGGATGATCTCAGAGGGCTTTCCCAAGCCAGACAGCTCTGTGCCATTAGAGCCCAGGGGAGGTTTGGCACTGTCACCTTGCCCACAGCTGCAGCTGGAGGCTCTCAGGATGCTTTTTCCCACCTCCAGCTGTATCCACCACAGCCTCAGCCAGCTGCAGGGAGTCCTGTGCCTGCCTTAAGCAGCTGCCCTGTGCCTGGGGCTGATCTGCTGCCATTGGCTGCTCACTTCCCTGCTGCGGGGCTGGTCAGGCTGATCAGATCCATGGCCAGGGAAGGCAGGCAGGGGGCAAAGGCTGAGCTGCTGCTGCCTTGCTCTTGGAATCACAGAATGGGCTGGGCTGGAAGGGACCTCCAAAGCTCATCCAGCCCAACCCCTGCACTAAGCATCCTCACTAGGTCAGGCTGCCCAGAGCCCTGCTGAGCCTCCCCTTGGGAGGGATGGGGCCACAACCACCTCCCTGGGCAACCTGCTGCAGTGTTCCAGCACCCTCCTGGTGCAGAACTTGGTCCTCACATCCAATCTCAATCTGCTCTGGTTTGCAGCCAGTGCCCTGGTCCTGTCCCTGCAGGCCTCTGGGAGCAGTCTCTCTGCAGCCTGCTTGTAACCCTTTGTGTTCTGCAGGCTCTGTTAGTTCTCTCTGGAGCCCCTTCTCTTCTCTAGGCTGAGCACCCTCAGCTCCCTCAGCCTGTCCCCATAGCAGAGCTGCTCCACCCCCCTGAGCATTTTCATGGCCTCCTCTGGACCTGCTCCATGTCCTTCCTATATTGAGGGCTCCAGAGCTGGGTGCAGCACTGCAGGTGAGGTCTCAGCAGAGCCAAGTGGCAGAATCCCCTCTCTGGATGCACCTTTGGATGCAGCCCAGGCTGCCATTGCCCTCTGTGCTGCAAGCTCACACTGCTGCTGTCCAGCTTCTCACCCACAGCACCCCCAAGGGTGCTGCTTTCTGTCACCTCCTCCCCAGCCTGTGTTGGCAGTGATTGCTGTGGCCCAGCTGCAGAACCCTGCACTTGCTCTTGCTGAACCTCTTGGAGAAGTGCAGCTTTCCTGGGGCATGAGGCATGGTGGGAGAAGGGCTTTGAGGTTCTTCTTGGAGAAGTGAGTTGTGGCTGTTCTGAGGAGGAGGCAGCCAGGCTGGGGTGTGCTGTGCCAGCTGGTGCGAGGCAGTGCCGGCAGCTCAGCCCCAGGGCTCTTCCCATGGGGGGCTAGAAGAGGGTCCAGGTCTGTCAGAAGATGCCAGCTTGGGGTCTCATTTCACTAGAGGAAGTATTATTTTTCCTTCCCACATACCTCCCTGGGTGAATTTGTGTTGGTTGATGGCCTACATTTTATCCCTGGCAAAGTGAGGCTGTTGTGGCTCCTGCTGACCTCCAGCTGCAGGCACCTTTCGTGCCAGCCTGCAGCCTGCTCTGATCTACTGCTCGTTTTCTCCCAGCAGATCACATTTAAGCCAAATTTCCTGGGCTGAGACTCTCCTCTCGTTTCTGCACTTGGGCAGCACTTGGGAGAAGCTGCAGCAGCAGCCAGAGTTTGGCAGGAGAGCCTCATGGGTTGCTGTGGGGTGTCGGAAGGCAGCGGTGAGCAGGTGACCTCCAGGCTGGGCTGACTACCACCCTCCTGAGCTTGCTGCTGTCCACCTCGGGAGCTGTTCTGCTCTGCAGGGTCACCAAGGTCTGCAGAGCTCTCTGGTCCTTGCTAAAGCTGCAGATGGAAAGCCCTGCCCAGGCTCAGCAGAGCTTTCTGAGTGCTGGATCCTGCTACAGCTGTGAGTGATGAAGGTGTGCAGGGTCCTTGTCTTCCTTCTGGACGTAGACTCATAGAATGGTTTAGGTGGGAAAGGACCTCAAAGCTCATCCAGTCCCACCCCAGCAGCCAGCAGTGACATCCTCACCCAGAGCAGGATGCTCACAGCCACAAACAACCTCCCCTGCACTGCTGCCAGCCATGGGCAGCTCCCAGCTCTCTGGGCAGCCTGGCACAGGCTCTCCCCACCCTCACTCCCAAACATTTCTCCCTTCTCTCCACTCTCAAGCTCCTCTCTCAGCTTCCAACCATTCTCCCTTGGCCTGGCCCAACAGCTCCTGCTCAGAACTCTGTCCCCAGCTCTCTGCTGGGCCCTTGAAGCACTCCAAGGCCACCAGAAGGTCTCCCTGCAGCCTTCTCTCCTCCAGCCTGACCAAGCCCAACTCTCCCAGCCTGGGCTCACAGCAGAGCCCTTCCAGCCCTGCCAGCACTGCTGTGGCCTCCTCTGGCTCTGCTGCAGCAGGTCCCTGTCTGTGCAGAGCACTCCAGAGCTGCCCCAGCACTGCAGGGAGGTCTCAGCAGAGCACAGCAGAGGAGCAGAATCCCCTCCCTGCCCCTGCTGCCCACACTGCTGGGATCAGCCCAGGCCAGGGCTGGCAGTGCTCGGTGCCAGCTCTTCAGCCACCAGCACCCACAAGTCCTTGTCACAGGCATTGCTCTCCAGCCCTTTGTTCCCAGCCTCCAAAGCTGCTGTTGAAGAAGACTTTGCCTGGGTTTGGTGTCAGTGTTGGGTGGGTTGGTGCCTCATGCCAGGCCAGATGAGAGAGCTGGGAAGTAAGTCCTTGTACCAGACACTGCCCTGATCAGCAGGGGCAAGGAGCTGCTGCAGAAGGCCATGAAGAAGCAGGTGAGCAGCCTCTACTTGGGCTCTTCTCTGGCTGGGTGTGCTCAGAGGACTGCTGAGCCCTGCAGAACTGGTGCCAGCCACTGTTGCAGAGCACCTGCTTGCTGAAGGGAGCAGATTCTGGGGCTGAGAAAGGTCTGAAGCAGTTGCTTGTGGCTCTGCAGCACTGCTGGGCACTGCTCTGCGTGGAGCTGTCATCTGCACAGTGCTACTTCTAGGGCCTGGGCCCAGTGGTCTGGGAGCTTGGAGCAGGAGGCTGGATGAGGCACTCGGTGCCAGGGGTTAGTTAGAAGGGTCAGGTGAGAGGTTGGACCTGATGATCCTGGAGGTCTTTTCCAACCTGGTTCATTCTGTGAAGCTCTGTGAATTTGGGTCAGAGTGAGGCAAGTGGCTTGCTGCAGCATGGCAGAGCAGGGCTGCTGTGCCAGACTCTGCCCTGCTGCCTGTGTTGTTTACAGCCCATTCGTGCTCGGCTTTGAGGCTTCTGCACGCAGCCAGTGCCGGAGCAGCTCCTTCGGACTGCCATAACACGGCGGGGGGGGGCGAGGTGCTGTGCCCTGTGCCCTGCCCGGCTGTGCCCCGTGCGGTGAGCAGGAGGCCTCTGACGAACAGGAGCCGACAGCACTGCTCTCCTTCGCCTCCCCTCTCTCCCCTGCAGTGGTCAGGAGAGTGAGATTTGGGTCAGCTGCCTCCAGCGTGTGGCTTCCCTCCGGGCTCAGAGCAGGAGCCGCCGGGGCCGGGGACCTGCGGAGAGCCCAGGGAGAGCCACGAGGCTGCCTGGGGGACTTGAGCATCTCCCTGCGAAATGAGCCTGAGAGCCCTGAGGGTGTTCAGTCTGGAGAGGAGAGGCTGAGAGGAGATCTGAGCAGGGAGTGCCAATAGCTGAGGGGTGGGGGGCAGTGGCTGGGGCCAGGCTCTGTTGGGTGCTCAGCAGCAATGAGCCAAGGAGCAATGGGCACAAACTGGAGCAGAGAAGGTTTGAGCTCAACAGAAGGAGAAAGTTCTTTGGTGTGAGGGTGCAGAGCCCTGGAGCAGGCTGCCCAGAGAGGTTGTGGAGTCTCCTTCTCTGGAGGCTTTCTGAGCCCTCCTGGATGCATTCCTGTGTGACCTGCCCAGGGGGATCCTGCTCTGGCAGGGGTTGGACTGGATGAGCTCTGCAGGTCCCTCCAACCTCTAAGGTTCTGTGATTCTGTGGTCAGCAGTGGTCAGTAGGATGCTGTGGGTGTCCAGTGGCTGGTCCCATGGGGTCAGGGGAATCTGCCTGCCTGGCACCACGCAGGGAGGAGGACTCTGCCCTGCCCTGACTGCCAGGCACAGAGGCACCCAGGTGAGTGCAGCACTGCTCTGGCCTGCGCCAAGGCTTGGTGGCCTGGCTGGGGCTGGGACACACCACAGCCCTCCTGTGTTCTGCAGCTTGGACCAGAGACCTCCTGGGTCTGTGGAGATGCAGGATTTGTCCTTCTGCTGCAATGCTGTGGGGCTGTGTGTGGCAGTGCCAGGCTGCAGGTCTGGAATGTCAGGCAGGACATCACAGTCCTGGCTCCTTCATGTGCAGAAGCTGTTCTGTGTCACCTGGGCTCTGCTCTTCCCCTGCCTGGTGGTGCCAGTCCTGGCCACACAGGTCCTGTGGTGGAGTTTGAGGCAGGGGTGAGGCACTGCCCTGTGCCCTCCTTCCCTCTGCCATTTACAGTCTGAGGAGCACATCCTGGCAGGAGGTGCATCTGCGGGGTTTGCCCTAACCCCCACCTCATTGTCCCTCACACGGCTTGGAGTGGGCTTGGTCACTTAGTACCTGCCCTTTGTCGTTGTCCCCATCCATCTTTACCCTGCAGTAACACAGAGTGCAGGTGGCTGCTGGGCAGTCCAGCGTCAGTGGTGCTGCAGTGGCTGCTGTGTGCCAGGGCAGGGTTGGAGGATCCTCCTCTCTCTGATGCTGAGGGTCCTGGAGCAGCTCTGTGAGGAACTGAGAGCCTGCAGAAGAGCAGCTCCAGAGGGCAGCTGAGCAGTGCTCAGCAAGAGTCAAAGGAGCCGTGGGGGGCAAGAGGCTGGGGCCAGACTCTGCTCAGTGGTGCCCAGGGACAGGACGAGGGGCAGTGGGCACAGACTGGAACCCAGGAGGTTCCACCTGGACAGGAGGAGAAAGTTGTTTGGTGTGAGGCTGCTGGAGGCCTGGAGCAGGCTGCCCAGAGAGGCTGTGGAGTCTCCTCCTCTGCAGAGCTTCTGTGGTAGTTTGAGGGGTCCCAGGTCCCTCTTAAAGCCATAGGGACAGAGGCCCGTTCCAGAGCCCATCCCAGGGCCCATTCCAGAGCCCATCCCAGGGCCTCTGTTCCTATGGTTTTGTTTAAGGGGGACCTGGGACCTCTCACACTACCACAGCTCCCACCCCCACCCTGGGCATTGTGCTCCTGGGCAAGCTGCTGTGGGTGCCCTGCTTTAGCAGGGGGTTGGACTGGGTGATCTCCAGAGGTCCCTTCCAACCCCCCGTGCTGGCATTCTGTGCTTGGGCACTGTGACCAGGAAGGCTCTTGGGTCCCAGTGTCACCTCCCAGTGTATCTCAAGCCCTTGTATCTCGTCCCTGCTCCGTGATGTTCGTCCTTACAGGAGCAACTGCTCTGCTGCTCTTGTCCCAGACTCCTCTCAGTGGTGCTTAGGGAATGGGGGTGGGCAGAGAGTGAGCCACAGGGAATTCCACTCACATGTAAGGAAAGAAACTTCTGGCTGCAGGGGTGGCCAGCTGCAGGCAGCAGCTTGTGGCTTCTCCAGCCTCGAGCTCCTTTAAACCTGGCTGGACGTGGACCTGCCAACCTGCTCCAGGTGCCCCTGCTTTGGGAGGCAGAATTGGTGGCTGAAAGTACCAAGGGGTGGAATGTTAGGACCTTCCTCAGGGTAGTGTGTGTGGGGACAAGGGAACCTGGAGGTGAAGCATCTTTAAAGTACAAGCAGGTGCTGAAGTGCAGAGGTGGTTCTGTTGGCTGCACAGAAGCTGCCACAGCATTGAACTTGGTGGCATTTGGTGTCTTTGAAGGCCTTTGGCAGGTGGGAAGGCTTCTTGTAGCTGAACCAGGGCTTAGCAGCCCTGAGGTGTCTTGTCTGAGAGATACCTGCTTTGGTGAGGACTCCCTGGTCTGGGGGAGCTGAGTGCTCTGTGTACAAGGTCACCCTGTGGAAAGACCTGCAGGCTCCACTGGGTGTAGGAGAACAGGAGCTGACAGCTCACAGCTGGAAGTGTTTTGTGGGCCTGGATGCACACTGAGACCACTCTCACCAGTCTGAGGGTCATTTCAGGAGGTAGGAACAGTCCTGGGGAATAACCTCCTGATCTTTGGATTTAAAGGGAGCAGATAGCAGCCCCTTGGCCATGCTGCCTGCAGGCAGCCTGGGCTGGTGGTCCAGGAGCTCAGGTTTGGTTAAATGCTTGCCCTTGGTCTCAGGACAGCCTCTCAACAGGAGGGTGCAGAGCCCTGGAGCAGGCTGCCCAGAGAGGTTGAGGAGTCTCCTTCTCTGCAGACTTTCCAAACCCTCCTGGCTGCACTCCTGTGTGACCTGCCCTGGGTCATCCTGCTTGGGCAGGAGGTTGGACTGGATGATCTCTGGAGGTCCCTTCCAACCTCTAAAGCTCTGTGATTCTGTGCTTGGTGTTTTCCCTGGCAGCTTCACACTCAAAGCCTGACCAAAAGCAGGACAATCTCCCTTTTGCCTGCGCTGTGGTTCTTGCTTTCAGGGCCCGACTGAATCAGTGAGGGAGGGAGTTCTGCTGCGCCTCACCAGCTCCTGCCTAGCGAGCAGCGAGAGCAGAGCAGGACCCGGGGCAGGCAGCGGTGCGCGGGGCCAGGAGCTGCTCCAACCCACCTGGGCTCAGCAGGGGCGAGCCGCAGGGAGATGCTTGAAGTGTGTGAGGGGAGAGGGCAGCCCTGGAGGGGCTGGGCAGGGTTAACCCCCGGCTGGGGTTTGAGCCGGGGTGCAGCAGCTCCTCAACGCTGGGCTTGTGCCCGAGAAGGGAGAGAGGCTGCTGGCCCCGGCGCTGTGCTGGTGCCTGGCACGGTGCCGTGGCGGTTTGGCTGTGGCTCGGTGCCCGCAGCAGGCGGGGGCTGACGGCAGGCTGCGGGGCCGGGCGCGGTGCCTGCCGCCGAGCTGCCGCCCGCTCGCTTGCTGCGTTACTGCGCTTCAGCGGGGTGCAGGCACCCCCCGCGGCTGCCTTCCGCTGCCGGAGCCCTCTGCTCTGTAGCACACGTCCGAGGAGCAGCCTGCTCAGGTTTGCTCAGCGTCTGACAGCTCTGTCCTGAGCTGCTACAGCGGTGCCAGGCTCGGGAGCTCTCTGTACCACCCTCCGAGCTGGTACAGCTCATTCCCGTCGTCCGCAGGGGACAGCGAATGCTGAGCTTGTAGAAGGGGATTTGGGCTGACAGACCCCAAAAGAGGTCTCCAAGATTCTCCCGAGATAAGAGGCTCTTAGAGCCCAGCTTCTATTCTGGGTGCAGCCTGTTGGCACCGCAGGCTGCTGCTCTGCGCTGAGCTCCAGGCAGGCTCCGGCGCAGCCTGTCCTCGGCCTCCGCTGCTCCAGCACAGGCACGCAGCTGCTCCGGGCTGCCTGGCCTGGAGGTGCAGCCTCCTGCAGGAGCGTGGCTGCTACAGGGGATGTTCTGGCTGGCTTTGGCCAGCGTGAACCACCTCGAGATTTCGTCTGAATCGTCTCACTGCGGGGGAGTGTTGCTAAAACCGTCGCTCGGCTTCCCGTGCTGGCGTTACCTGCAGGGCAGGCTGGGGCTCAGCTCCCATCCGCACATCCCGGTTTATCTTTAGCTGGCTGCTGGGGTGGGCCCCTGCGTGTCTGTTGGGTTTCAAACAGGCAGGGGTTTGACATGGTGATTTTTCTGACAGCACAAGGCTCTGATTATCTCTCTACCTCTTACCCCTGCTCGGGAGTCCTATTTATACTCGGCGCGGGCTGGGCGCTCTCATGATTCACCGCGGGCTCGTTAGGCTCTGGGCAGCAGCAGAGCCTCGTTAGCACGCCCGGGACTGGAAGGCACCGCTCAGAAGTGGTTTCTAAATTGACATTGATGCTGTGGCTCCTCCAGAACTCTGCCCTTCGCCACGTGAGACCTGCAGGGTGACCGAACCTGGGCTGGCAGGGAGCTGCGTGCGGGCAGAGGGTCCCAGCGCTGGCACCCCCGGGCAGAGCAGGGCTAGACTGGAGCTCAGCAGGTTCTGCAGTGGGAGGGTGGGGAGCCTCTGGAACAGGCTGCCCAGAGAAGCTGTGGTTGCCTCCTCCCTGTGGGTATTCAGGGCCAGGTAGGATGAGGCCTGGAGCAGCTGAGTCTAGTTGAGAGGTGGTGGGGAGGTTGGAGGAGATGAGCTCTGAGGTCTCGTCCAACCTCAGCCATTCTGTGTAGGACACAAGTCAATACATTTGGGGTTTCACTCTGTGCAGGTGCACAGGGCTGTAAACACCCCTGAAAAGCAGAGGTGGAGGCAGTGAATTGGCCTCTCCCAAGAGATTCACAGATTGCATTGGGCTGGAAGGGACCCTCCGAGCTCATCTTCTCCGTCCCCCTGCAGGCAGCAGGGACACCTCCAGCTAGAGCAGGCTGCACAGGGATGTGTGGAGTTTGACCTTGAATGTCTCCAGTGATGGGGCCACAACCGCCCCTCTGGGCAACTTGTGCCAGGCTCTCCTCACCCTCACTGTGCAGAACTCCCTCCTGATGTCCAACCTAACTCTGCCCTGCTCCAGTTCCAAACCATTGCCCTCATCCTATCCCCACAGCCCCTTCTGCACAGTCCCTCCCCAGCCCTCCTGTAGGTCCTTTTCAGACGCTGAAATGTAGCTCTAAGGTCTCCCTGGACAGCCACAACTCCCACAGGCTGTCCCCACAGGGGAGGTTCTGCAGCCCTCTGAACATCTCTGTGGCCTCCTCTGGAGCTGCTCCATCATGTCCATGTCTGTCTTGTGTTGAGGGTCCCATATCTGGCTCCAGCCCTGCAGGTGAGGTCTCCCCAGAGCAGAGCAGGTCCCCAGGTCCTTCCCCTCATGCTGCTCAGGAAGGTGGGCACAGGAGCAGCAGCTTGGGGCAGGATCTGTGCCATGCTGGGACCTTGCTGGAGCTGGCCCTGAGTATCACTTCCTTCAGCAGTGAAGTCTCACCCTGTGCTTCCTCAGAAGCAATTGCAAATCAAACAAGTTCTTACATTTCAATGCAAATGAGATGTGAATGAATAATGCTGATTATTCATTCATCCTAACTCAGATCCTCTTTTAATTAGCCTCTGGGCCCAATTTCACTTCCATGCAGCATGAAACCTCTCTGGATTATCAGCAGCCTTGCCATGTGCTTGGACTTGCTGCTCTCTCTGCTCAGCACACATCTTGTGAAGCTGCTCAAAAACAAACCAAACCCAATAAATCATTAATAAATTAATCAAATTTCATTAGCCTGACATGGGAGGGAGGATTTTAAGGGGGTAAAAAGTCATCCTGTAAATGCATTCCCCTTAGGGACTGCTTTTTGGCTGCAGAGCCTTCCTCCTGCCTGTGGTGGTGAACCTCGTCTGAGGAGGTGCTGGTGGCATTCAGAGTGACCCCCAGCTCCAGCTTACAGAGCTCCAGCTGCCTGCTGCCCCATGAGCTGAGTCCCAGCTGCTGCCTTGAGCATCTCCTCTGTGCCAGGGACAGCTCAGTGGGCAGCCCACAGCTGGTGTGCAGAGCCAGGGGAGGGGGTGTCCTGCTGTGCCAGGGTGATGAGCTGGGTCCCAGCAGCCTGCTGCTGCCCTGGGCATCTCCTCCGTGCCAGGGACAGCTCGGTGGGCAGCTGGAGGCCACAGCCTAGTGTGCACTGGGTGTCCAACTGTGCCAGGGTGATGAGCTGGGCTGGGAGGGGTGAGCTGAGCACTGCTGTCAGACAGCCGTGGTGGAGGGGTCAGCTGCGGAGTCCTTCCAGTCAGAATCCCTGAAGGGGTTGGGTGGGAAAGGACCTTTAAAGCTCATCCAGTGCAGCCAGCAGGGACATCTGCAACCAGAGCAGGCTGCTCACAGCCCCAGACAACCTCACCTGCAATGGTGCCAGCCATGGGGCAGCTCCCACCTCTCTGGGCAGCCTGGGCCAAGGTCTCATCACTATCAGTGTCAAATTTCTTCCTTGCACGATTTCTCAACCTGCCTCTGGCAGCTTCAAACCATCACCTCTGGTCCTGGTGAAGTTTTTCTCTGTCCTGATGAGTTCCTTGAAGCACTCAAAGGCCACCACAAGGTCTCCTTTCAGCCTCCTCCAGGCTGCCCAAGCCCAACCCTCTCAGCCTGGCCTCACAGCAGAGGAATTTCAACCTTCTGACCATTTTGGTGGCCTCCTCTGGGCCAGAGGAGCTCAGACTGGACACAGTCCCAGGAGTGATTGCACTGCAGGAGGCTGGAAGTGGAGCATCAGCTCCCCCCACCTGCTGGACCCTTCTCTTGATGCAGCCCAGGACAGTCATTGCAGCTCTTGCCCATGGGCAGGGTCACCTCCCTGCCAGCCCAGGGTGCTCAAGGTCTCATCCAGCCTGGTCCTGAACACCTCCAGAGAGCTGCAGAGAGCAATGAGGTCTCCTTCAACCTCCTTCTCCCCACACTGCACCCCCCCAGCTCCCTCAGCTGCTCCTCCTCAGCCCTCTTCTTCAGACCCTTCCCCACCTTCCTTGCCCTTCTCTGGCTCTGCTCCAGCCTCTCAGTGTCGTTTTGGCAGTGAGGGGCCCAAAACTGCACCCAGGATCCAGCTGTGGCCTCCCCAGTGCCCAGCACAGGGGCACAATCCCTGCCTGGCTCCCACTGGTCCAGGCCAGGCTGCTGGTGCCCTTCTTGCCCACTTGGGCACCCCCTGGCTCATCTTCAGCTGCTGTCACCCAGCACCCCCAGGGCTGTTTCAGCTGCTCTGACCCCAGCCTGGAACCTTCCTGGGCTTGCTGTGAGCCAGGTGCAGGACCCAGCCCTTGGCCTTGCTGAGTCTTACTGCATTGACCTCAGCCCCTGGCTCCAGCCTGCCCAGGGCCCTCTGCAGAGCCTCCTGACCCTCGCATTCACCCCTGTGTGTGGGCTGGGGGAAGGTGCTGAGGCAGGACCCATTTGCATCCCTGTTAGCCTAACTCCAGAGCTTCCCTGCAGTCAATCCTTCACCTAAAGCTTCTCCTCTGGAGCTGCTCCAGATCTGTCCCTGCCGGCTCAGGGTCAGGTCTGAGCTCCGCGGCGCTGCCGGGGATCAGCGGTGGGGCTGAGCTGGGCTGGGAGTGCTGTGCTGAGCTGGTGGCAGGGACAAGGCAGGAAGGTCTCTCTCCATGGCACTTCCTGGCGTGACTCAAACGAGCTGAATCTGCTGACAGTTTGGCTCTCGCAGCTGCCTGTCGCTGCCCATTGCCTTTCCCTTCAGACGGGGGAACAGTATTGAGTTAAATGGTTGCAGAGCAACACTTCTGGAGGCACTCAGGGTGCGGGAGGTGAAGGTTACTGCCATGGGGCTGGGGCCAGTGGTAGGTGTGGTGGCAAGGCAGAAACAGGCCCCTAGCCTTGGCCACTGTCATGGAACTGAAGGGTTTCCATTTCCAAGGCAACGATTCTGCCACAGCAGCTCTGCAGAGAAGGAGTTGGGGATGCTGGTGGGGGACAAGCTGGGCAGGAGCCAGCAGTGGGCACTGCCAGCCCAGAAGGCCAAGGGCAGCCTGGGCTGCATCCGAAGCAGCGTGGGCAGAGCTGGAGAGAGGAGATCCTGCCCCTCTGCTCTGCTCTGGGGAGACCTCAGCTGCAGGGCTGGAGCCAGCTGTGGGACCCCCAAAACCAGGAGAGACCTGGAGCTGATGGAGAGGGTCCAGAGGAGGCCACAAAGACGCTCAGAGATGCTCACATAGATGCTCACAACCTCTACTGTGGGGACAGGCTGCAGACTTGGGGCTGTTCAGGCTGGAGAAGAGAAGGCTCCAGGGAGACCTCAGAGCTGCATTTCAGTATCTGAAAGGGACCTACAGGATGGCTGGAGAGGAATTGTTCAGAAGGAGGTGTGGGGACAGGATGAGGGCAATGGTTTGGAACTGGAGCAGGGCAGGATTAGGTTGGGCATGAGGAGGAAGTTCTGCACAGTGAGGGTGGGGAGAGCCTGGCACAGGCTGCCCAGGGAGGTGGCCGTGGCCATCCGTGGAGACATTCAAGGCTGGGCTTGGTGTGTCCCTGTGCAGCCTGCTCTGGCTGGAGCTGTCCCTGCTTGGACAAGATGAGCTTGGAGGGTCCCTTCCAGCCCAGTGCAAGCTGTGGCTCTGTGAGCTTTGTGTTTTTGTGAGGTGTTTGGTTTGGATGGGCTGAAGCTGTCTTGAGAGAAGGGTTTCTTGAGAGGTCACCTTGCTGTAGCCAAGGTCAGGGAGTTCTTTGCCTGCTGGTGGATCCTCTCGTGTCAGTAGCTGTGCTCTGGACTAAGACTGAATTTGGAAGAATCATGGAATCAACCAGACTGGAAGAGAGGAAGTGCCAGTTGAAGGAATCAGAGCTCCTCAGCAGCCCTGTCAGGGAGCAGTGATGGGAAGCTGCTGAGGGCAGCAGTGGTGGGTGACAGACACGTGGCTGGTAAGGAGCCTTCTTCCTCCGAAGGCTGTGGCTGACCTCAGTGTGTGTCTGTGGTCAGTGGCTGTGGCTCTGTCCTGCTCTTTATGTAAGAGCTGGGATGTCCTGAAGGAAGCTCTGATGCCAGGCAGATGTGCTGTGCCCGCCGGCAGCTGGCTGGCAGGGGGCTGGGGGCTGCTCCCCGCGCCATGTCCTGCCCGGGGCCGGAGAGGTGGGACAGGGCTGGGGGGTCTGCAGCTGGGCCCCCACGGAGAGAAGCTGACAGCACCTCGGGAGGGTTCCTGAGCTGAGCTAGGGGGCAGCACTCGGCGTGCCCTGTGCCGAGCGCTGGCGGCAGGCGCTGAGGAACGAGCAGCGACAGCGTCTGCAGGCGCAAGGCTGCTGCTGCCTGGCCCCAGATCCGCGCTGGCAGCAGGATTCATTACTTTCACATCTACTTAGGAGAAAAGAGTTTGGCCCCAGTGTTTCCCGTGAGGGAAAATTAACCCTTCCTTCGCCTCCAGTGTGCTTGTCCTGACGGCAGTGGCACCTGAGGGCTGGCAGCTGGCCAGAGGGGTGCCCCTTCAGCAGCCGCGCTGGGTGCCTGGGCTGGCTGATGCCACTGTGGCTGCTGTGGTGCCCAGCTCCAGATGTGGGGCTGCCCCTCCTGTGCCCTGGAGGCACTCAGAGGACCTCCAGACTTGCTCTGCCGTGCATTTGGACTCCTCTTTGGAGTGGGCTGCTGGGACGTGCCCAGCAGGCAGCTGCCTTGTGCTGCCTGCAGGGCTGCACTCCGCTGCCTTCCTGAGGTGGGCGTCAGAGCGTGGAGCTCCTGCTGCAGTCAGGCACTGGAGCCCTCTGGGCTTTTTCTTCTGTGAAAAATGGGTTCTTTTGGCCAGTCCTGGTGTGGCTGCATGGAGAGCAAAGCTCTGTAGCCCTTGGGTTGGTTGCCTGCACAGCTGCCAGCACTGCTAACCCATCCTTTTCTTCCCCAGATGCCCAGCTACACAAATTGAACTTTGCCAATCTCTCACTTTTAGGCACCTTCCCTAATCTTCAGCTGATTTCAAGACCTCCATATCCCCCCTCTGATGTTTAAGCAACTCCTGAAGGATGCAGACACAGGCCCTGAGTGCTGCCTTGCTAACAAGGAGGTAAGGCCTCCCTCCTGGCTGCAGTCTGGCTGCACAGCTCATGCTGACCACCTCTGCTGCCCCCCCAGCCCTCACCCAGGTGCTCATCCTTCGGGACCCTCATTCCCTCCCCCAGTAACTCATCTCCACAGCAGCTGCTCCCTCCTTTAGAACACCCTGCTGGGCTTTCCTGGGCTGCACTCCTGCGCTGCTTCCCAGCCGTGGGTTTGCTGTGGTGGCCTCAGCCTCTGCAGCAGGCTGGGCTTTTTCTGCATCACTGCTAACTCCCCTCTGTGTCTGTCAGCCTGCAAACTTCTGTGCCATTTGCAGATCTGTCAGCAGCCATTTTCTGGTTGAGCCTGGGAAAACACAACCTCATTTCCAGGCCTGTTCCTGGGCTCGGCAGAACTTGCTGTAATTATCTGCAATTGATCTTGGTTCTAATGTGGGAATCATCTGTCAAGGCCTTTGTTACTTTAATCCACCTAATTTGGGCTTCTTTAATACTCTCCTAGGCTGCTCTTTTCTCACACTGTCATGAAGTCATACATCAGCTGTCCCTCACAGCCCCTCCGCAGCGAGCCTGTGCCGCTGCCTTTTCAAAGCAGCATTGAATTGCACCAGGAGGGGGATTGCCTTTGTGGCCCTTGAGTCTGCATTCATCACAGCCCCTCCAATTGCATTACTTCCTCATTATCACCTGCCATTAAATTGCATTATTAGAGAGGTGGAAGAAGTTGAATAGTTGCAGTTTGCTGCCAGGCTCCTGACATGTCTCGAGGTGAAGAATAAATCACTTCTGAGATCCCAGCTCCAGGGCTGGCTCCAGTTCTGCTTTTAGGCTCTTTCAGCAAGTGCTGTTGTGCTGTAAAAAAAACCCTTCTGCTAGTGGTGCTTGAGAAACTGGTGGGCACTGATGGGCACATCTGATGGGCACATCATCAGAGGGTGAGAGGGGCTCGTCCCCTGTGCTGGGACAATGCCACACATCCCCCCTGTGCTCACTATTTTGTCAGTTTCACTCTGTAGAGCTTCCCTAACATTGCTACTTTGGTTCATTGTTAACACTTCGCAGTGCTGCCAGCCCCTGAGTTCCCACTGCTGGTTGGGTTTTGCTGTCAGGATTGCAAATTCCTGATGATTCCTGTCTGGTATCTCTTCTAAAAGTCACAGGCTCACAGCTCACAGATGTCAGGGGCTGGAAGGGACCCAAAGAGCTCATCCAGTCCAAGCCCCCTGCCAGAGCAGGACCATCCAAGTTAGCTCAGGGCACACAGGAACACATTCAGACAGGCCTGGGAAGGCTCCAGAGAAGGAGACTCCACAACCTCNCCACTCCCCTCCTCATCCTCACACTTTTTTAAGCTAAATTTTCCTTTGCTCTCCCAAGAGGTATCACAAAGTAGATACAAAAGTCAGTTCTTGGCCCTGGAAGGGGAGATTTTGGTCTTCCTGAACTTAAATCCACAGATAGTTGAGCATCATCTTAGAAGGCAGACGGTCAGGCACTGGCATAGGCTGCCCAGGGAGGTGGTGGAGTCACTGTCCCTGGAGGTGTTCAAGAAACCTGTGGCTGTGGCACTTGGGAACATGATTTAGTGGCCATGGTGGGGTTGGGTTGCTGGTTGGACTGGATGAGCTTGGAGGTCATTTCCAACTGAAACAATTCTCTGACTCCTCTGGCCCAGCCCTGTCTCTAGGTGAGACCTGCAGTGCAATTGGGTTGCTCAGGTTGTCCTGCCTTTGAATCCAAGCTAACAGCAGCTGTTTGCTGCTCAGGTTTGGGCTGGGGGACTCATTTCTGTCTCCAGACAGTTGGTGTTGCCCCATGGAGGGAACATGTCCTCTCTGTGGGCCGTGGCTAGTTCAGACCTGAACAGGGCTCGGCCACCTCTGCGCAGTCAAAGTGAAGCTCACTGCTGGCAGTGCCCAGAAAACTCCACAGGAGCTCAGCTTTTGATCTGCTGTGTCTGGGAGGCTGCAGCTTTGGGGTGAATGTCCTTGACATTGAATATGCAGAGCAGCTCCATCTTTCCCTTCTCCTCAGGGTGTTTGGTTTCTGAAATGGCAGTGAACTGCTCCTCTCTTTTGTCACAGACTTCTCAGAAGCCTGCGAGGGAGGCGCAGGATCTGCAAGCGCATTCTGGCAGCTGGAGTGTCCCCGTAGCAGGTGATGCTCCAAACCTGGTGGGCTGTAGAAGTCCAGAGTTTTCTGACTCTCTTCATGGGGCAATCCCAAGCACAGATCTAGGCTGGGCAAGGAGTGGCTCCAGAGCATTCTGGAGGAGAAGGCCTTGGGGGTGTCAGTTGGTGACAAACTCCCCAGGAGCCAGCTCTGGTCCCTGGCAGCCCGGAGCCAGCAGCCAGGTGTGCAGCCTGGAGAAGAGGAGGTTCAGGGCAGACCTCATTGCTCTCTGCAGCTACCTGAAGGGAGATTGTGTCCAGCTGGGCCACAAGAATGCTCCAGGTTGGGGGCAAAAGGACCAGGGTGGGGTTTGTCAACAGCAGCTCTGTGCTGGCTGCAGGGAGAGCAGTAGCACAGGGAGGGGATTCTGCCCCTCTGCTCAGCTCTACTCTGCTCTGCTCAGACCGCAGCACTGCCTCCAGCACAAGAAGGACCTGGAGCTGCTGGAGAGGGTCCAGAGAAGGCCACAGAGAGATGGGGAACCTCCCCTGTGGGGACAGTCTGAAAGAGTTCTTCAGCCTGGAGAAGAGAAGGCTCCAGGAAGGCCTTAGAGCGGCCTCCCAGTACCTGAAGAGACTCCAGGAGAGCTGGGGAGGGACTTTTGGCGAGGTCTAGGAGTGCCAGGAGGAGGGACAATGGCTTTGAACTGGGGAAGAGGAGATTGAGAGTGGAGATGGGGAAGAAATTGTTGAGAGGGAGGGTGAGGAGACACTGACACAGGTTGAGGGTGGTGAGACCCTGGCACAGGTTGAGGGTGGTGAGACCCTGGCACAGGTTTCCCAGGGAGGTTGTGGAGCACATTGTCGATCACATTGGGTGCTTCTGTGCTCCATGACCTCCCTGGAAGTGTTCAGGACCAGGCTGATTGAGTCCTTGAGCACCCTGTGATCATGGCAGTGTGGGGTTGGAACTGGATGCTCTTGAAGGTCCCTTCCAACCCAACCCCTTCTGTGATTCTAACGTTGGCATCCTGTAGGCTCCAGATGATGAACTCACAAATGTTTTTTTTTGGGGGGGGGGTTGGGGTTTGTTTTGTCTTTGTTTATCCTTCAGATAAACTCATTTGACCACCATGAGTTGGAGCTTCCTGACCCGTCTGTTAGAGGAGATCCACAACCACTCCACCTTCGTGGGCAAGATCTGGCTGACGGCGCTGATCGTGTTCCGCATCGTCCTGACCGCGGTGGGAGGAGAATCCATTTACTACGACGAGCAGAGCAAGTTCGTGTGCAACACGGAGCAGCCAGGCTGCGAGAACGTCTGCTACGATGCTTTTGCTCCCCTCTCGCACGTCAGGTTTTGGGTCTTCCAGATCATCCTGGTGGCCACTCCCTCCGTCATGTACCTGGGCTACGCCATCCACAAGATCGCCCGCATGGTGGAGCACGGCGAGGCCGACAGGAGGAGCCGCAGCAAAGGCTTCTCCGTGCGCTGGAAGCAGCACCGCGGCTTGGAGGAGACCGAGGAGGACCACGAGGAGGACCCGATGATGTACCCAGAGATGGAGCTGGAGAGCGAGCGGGAGAACAAGGAGCAGCAGGCCCCCGCCAAGGCCAAGCACGACGGCAGGCGGCGGATCCGGGAGGATGGGCTGATGAGGATCTACGTCCTGCAGCTGCTGGCCAGGACTGCCTTCGAGATCGGCTTCCTGGTGGGGCAGTACTTCCTGTACGGCTTCCAGGTCAGCCCCATCTTCGTGTGCAGCAGGACGCCCTGCCCCCACAAGATCGACTGCTTCATTTCCAGGCCCACCGAGAAGACCATTTTCCTGCTCATCATGTACGGGGTGAGCTGCATGTGCTTGCTGCTGAACGTCTGGGAGATGCTCCACCTGGGATTCGGCACCATCCGGGACACCCTGAACAACAAGAGGAAGGAGCTGGAGGACTCCGGTCCCTACGGCTACCCCTTCACCTGGAACACGCCGTCCGCCCCGCCCGGCTACAACATCGCGGTGAAGCCGGAGCAGCTGCAGTACACGGAGCTGTCCAACGCCAAGATGGCCTACAAGCAGAACAAGGCCAACATCGCCCAGGAGCAGCAGTACGGCAGCAACGAGGAGAACATCCCTGCAGACCTGGAGAACCTGCAGAGGGAAATCAAAGTGGCTCAGGAGCGCCTGGACCTCGCCATCCAGGCTTACAACAACCAAAACAACCCCAGTGGGTCCCGGGAGAAGAAATCCAAAGCAGGCTCCAACAAGAGCAGCGCCAGCAGCAAGTCGGGAGATGGGAAGAGCTCCGTCTGGATTTGAGGGCAGCTGGGTTCAGGCAGTGCTGCTCTCCCTCCTCGCTGGTCACAAGCGGCACCCCCTCGGACCGCGGCTTCCGTTCGGCGAGCGCTGGACTCTGCTGGCCTGCAGGGATCCTGCTGGCTTGTGACACACAGCCCCCCCCCAGGGGCTGCACTCAGACCCAGGGCTCAGAGGACTCTTTTCTTCTGTCTTCCCAGCCAGGAGGCTGCTTAGGTACATTTAAATGGTTCTCACGAAGAGTTCATGCTGTATGCACAGTCCTCTGGCACAGCCATTTATGCACAACCTTTTTGTATCCCAGGCTGAGCCCTGCCCCTGCTGGTTCTTACACACCCAAGGGGAAGGCAGTGAGGTAGCCCTTAGTGTGTCGCCACTCTTCTGACCGTGCTCCGCGGTTCCGTCGTCGTTCTTCCTCCTCCTCCTCCTCCTCAATGTCAAAACTCTCAATGCTGCGTTCCCAAAGTGCCTTCAACATGCAGACAGCACAGAGGAGCCTCTGCTTCTCCAGGCAGCAGAGCAGGGAAGGGTTTGGGAAGCATCTGTCAGTGGTGCTCTTGACTCTGTCCTTTCCGAGGGTGACTGATCAGCTGCTCCCCAGAGGGAGCTGTCCTGCCGGAGCCACTGTGGGCTGCAGGGATTCTTTCCCCCGTGGAAAATTACTCAGAGGAGAAACGTCCCTGTGTGCGAGTCCTGGTGTTGGGCCTGAGAGTGCCAGCCCTGACACGGGGAGAGGGCTCAGACCTCCCTCCAGGCTTTATGCAACAGGAGGGAAGAGAGACCTCAAGCCCTTGCGAACCGTCCAGAGACGTGCAGATAGGTTCAGGAGCTCGGCGCGGCCGTGTGATAGCTGTAGCAGCGGATGGGGGTGAGGGCTGTGCTTACGTAACGCCCTGCTGCTCCAGGGCAGGAGGTTGTTACCTTTGGAGGAGATCTCTGTCTTTTCCGAAGTAATTGGCTCGGATGGAGCCGTGCTGATTCTGCTTCTCCCTGCGTTCCACCCGAGGAGCAGCCTTCCTCCCCGCGGCGGGGCGCAGGAGCTGTCTGTGGCGCCTCCCGCAAGGCTCCGCTCCCGATATCAACGACGCTGCCTTAGCCCTCACCCCCTCCCCTCCCCCGTGGCTGAGGCTGTCTGTTCAGACGGGGCCGTGTGCGTGCCGTGGGTGGCCGCTCGGGGACCAGCCCGGGCTGGCGCTGGGTGGCTTTGGCCTTGCACTTGAATTCCTAATGAGCAGCAGGCGAGCGCGGGCAGCGCTGCCCTGGGCGCTGTCTTCCTGGCAGGGCTCTGTGCCGCTGCTGCTCACCGCGCTGAGAAATGTGGCTGCTCTTTGCTACTATTTATGCTGTGTTCGAGACCTTGCTCTGCTCTCTCGTTTTTGGTTTGGTTTTTGGGTTTTGTTTGTTTGTTCGTTAGGTTCTGATGTGTTTCAGGGGCCTGTTCCCACGCAGGGCTGCTCTGTTTTGAGGCTACCTCCGTCCTTAGTGCCCTGGCCGGGAGCAGGATTGAGGAGCGAGGCTCCGTGGAGGGCCCAGGTGAACCCAGGCTCCCTTCCTGCCCCCACCCGACACCCAAGCCTAGGCTCTGCCCCCGGTTTAAAGGAAGGGGAGAGCAGCCCAGCCTGCCGTTCCCCTCTCCCCGAGCAGTAGGTGTTTTGCTGGCTGGTCGTGGTTGCTTTTCTCTCCGGGACACCAGGCATTCCAGGCACAGATCCCAGCTATCCCTCGGCTCTCGTGGCAGCGAGGCGGAAGCGTGCCCAGAGCCAGTGCTCAGCAGCTCCTCCAGCTCACCTCCTGCGGGGACCTTTGGAAGGAACTTGCTGTGTGGCTTTTTGTGGAGCTGTGACTCCTGGCTGCTGCTCCAGGAGAGGAGCAACCCCTGAGATTGTGCTGAGGAGGTTCAGGGTGATGGAAGCAACACAGCAAGAATGCAGCAACTCTGAAAGCCTGAGTGGAGCTGCGAGCAGGGAGAGGAGCCAGCGAGCCAGGAGGAGCTGTGTGGGGCAGGAGGGAGCTCATTAACAGTGCTCCTCTGATTAAAGAGGGGTCTGAAGAGGAGCTCACTGCCTCAAGATGAGCAGAGAGACTTTGCCAGCAGGAAGCTAGGAATGTGGTGGAAAACATCTTGTCTTAAAGTACCAGGGAAAGGCATTTGGAGCCTGGAGATAAACAGGGATGGTAGCTACAATCCTCTCATTATCCTGACACTGTGGCTGGGTTGTTCTCAGCTTCCAACAAAGGTCGTGCTGCTCTTAACCCCTGGTGATGGGTTCAGCACAGCCTTTCCCCGGCTGAGTGGCAAGGAGTGGAAATCCTTTGCCCTTGCTGCTCTCCATGATTTTGTGTTAACAGCTTAAGGTAAGCCCCGTCCCTGACAGCTGCTTCCTGCCTCCTTTGTATTAACCCTTCCCAGCTAATGACCAAACCATTGCCTGCCTGAAGCTGCTGTCCTGAGCCAGTCCTGCCAGCTGTGCCCCCTCCAGCACGGGCCCCATCAGTCAGCAGGGTGTGCAGAGCATTCCCATCCCAGCCCCGAATCCATTCCCAGAGCACAGCAGTGGGGCTGGGCTCTGTTCCTGGGGTTTTGTTCCCTTTCACTGTGTGGTGTGCGCAGCTCTGGAGCTGGGTGTGCCCTGGTGGTGCTGGTGGTGTCTGCTGAAGCTCCACACCTCCCTGCCAGTGGCTGGTTTCAGAGCACTGGGGCAGGCTTTCCTTTCTCAGAAGCAATTCCTGCACTTCCAGTGCTCTTTGCTTTGGCTCCAGGGCAAAGCTTCAGAGGACAGTTTGAGACAAAAAAAAAAACAACCACCAAAATAAAACCCTCCTGAAGGGCACTCAGGTTTGTGGTGATGTTCTCTGCTTTTGGAAAGGAAATGACAGGATAATCTGTGAACCCCAGTGGCTTGCTGCAGCCGGAGTCAGAGGCTGCTTCTTCCAGCCATAGAAACTGTGAGGGGGGGAGGGATGTTTTGATGCTTTGTTTTAGAGCCACGACTTGGAATTTTGATCTCTTTGACCTTGTTTAGCATAATAAAGAGTTGGTTAGAAACTAACCCTGCCTCCACACGTGCCAGTTGCTCCTGGGTGGTGAGGGGGGATTGAAATTGGAGCAGGGGAGATTTGGGATTGGACATCGGGAGGAAGTTCTGCATTGTGAGGACGGTGAGACACTGAAACAGGTTGCTCAGGGGAGTGGTTGAATCCCTGGAGGCATTCAAGATCAGATTCAAGGTGGGCCTGGGCAGCCTGCTCTAGTGGGAGGTGTCCCTGCTGCCTGCAGAAGGGTTGGACAAGATGCCCTTGGAGGGTCCCATCCAGCCCCACGCAATCTGTGAACCTAAGAACAAGACAAAGCCTGAACTTCGCAGGTCAGACCTCAGAAGGTGTCTCTTGGGAAACCCTGGGGAGCAGCAGTGCCTGTGAGCACAGTGCCCAGTGCAGGCTGCAGCCTGTGCTGGCCTCCACTGCGGTGGTTTTCAGGGCAGCACAGGGAGCTGCTGCCCAGCTGAGTGCCTGTCTGTGCCACCCTCACAAAGGGTGCCTTTTGTGCCTGTGCCCTGCTGCCCCTCGCTGCAGACATGGCCCCAGAGCAGGGGCTATTTGGTCTCTTCAGTCTGGAAAGAGCAGCCTGAGGGGGATCTCATCAGTGCTGATCAATGCTTACAGGGTAGGTGGCAGGAAGATGGGCCCAGGCTTTCTTCAGTGGTGCCCAGTGACAGGACAGGGGAGGGTGAATGGCACAAACTTGAACACAGGCAGTTCCATCTGAACAGGAGGAGGGACTCGATCGTCTCCAGAGGTCCCTTCCAGCCCTCACCATTCTGTGAGGGCATTAAGTGGTGTGTGGCATCCTGCAGCTGCAGGGAGAAATGAGATGGGTTCAGTGGGGTGGGCTTGGGATGAAGAGCTGCGTGGTTGAAATTAAGGCCAAGAGCAGCTGCGTGGACACAGGCAGCACTGCTCCAGCTCCCAGAGCAGGGTGTCCCTGAGCCTCGGCGCCGGGAATCGGTGGCAGTCACCGAGGCAGCGGTGACAAGTGGTGACAAGTGGTGACAATCCTGTCTGTGCCTTCATCTCTCAGGTTACCTGAGCATCCTGCAGCCTCCACAGACTGGCAAATGCAGCTGGAGCAGGGCAGTGCCCCGCAGCAGCTACCCAGGCAGGGCAGCGCTGGCCGAGCCGCACGGCTCGGGTTCAAGTGCCCGGAGAGAGCCAGGCGGTGCCGCGGAGCTCGGGCTCCTGCCGCGTCCCCTGCGCTGCTCCGGGACGCTTGACCTCGCCGTTATCTGCAGCATGTGACGATGTGGGCATGAGTCAGAGCTGCCGGCTGCGGGCTGCCCAGCCTGTGCTGTGCGTCTGAGAGCGCCCAAGCCTTCATCTCAGCTTCCAGCGGCTCCCCGGCTGCGGCCCGCGGCGCTCGACCGCAGCTGACAAGGATGGGGACGGCTGCGGCGCTGGGAACGGCTGCGGCGCTGGGAACGGCTGGTCCTCGGGAAGGCAGCTCCCAGAGACCGCCAGGTGCTGGCTGTGTCTGATTCTGTGCTCAGAGACAGCCTGGGAGCAGGGAGCCCTGAGGTCGTGGCCGGGGCCGTGCGGGCTCCCCCCCAGGCTCAGTCGTGGCCGGGGCCGTGGGGGCTCCCCCCAGGCGCGGCTCGGCTGCTCCCTGCAGGCGCTTGCTCGGTGCTGCTGGAGGTGCCCCTGGGTGTTTGTGGCCTCCAGCTGCTGCTCCGAGGGCAGACGTCTCCCGGGGACCCTGTGTCGCATCTGCCAGCCCTGCACAGATGCTGCGGGTCCCCCCTGACGGCATCACGACATGATACAACTGCTGCTCCGTGTCACTGGGCAGGCAGCTGACAGCTCTGCCTTGTCTGCCTTGATTAGAACAGGGCAGGGATTATCCCCCTGGACTGGGCACTGGCGAGGCCACACCTTGAGTGCCAAGGTCAGTTTTTGGCTTTCACTGCCAGAAGCACATTGAGAGGCTGGAGCAGAGCCAGAGGAGGGCATCAAAGGTGGGGAAGGGTCTGGAGAAGAGGGCTGGAGAGGAGCAGCTGAGGGAGCTGGGGGGGTGCAGTGTGGGGAGGAGGAGGCTGAGGGAGACCTCATTGCTCTCTGCAGCTCCCTGAGAGGAGGCTGCAGCCAGGTGGGGGTTGGGCTCTGCTCCCAGGTAAAAAGCAATAGGGTGAGAGCAGAAGCCCTTAAGTTGCTCCAGGGGAGGTTTAGGTTGGACATGAGGACCAATTTCTTCCCCTTGGGGCTGCCCAGGGCAGTGGTGGAGTCCCCATCCCGGGAGTGCTTTCAGAGCTGTGTGGATGTGATGCTGAGGGCCATGGTTGGTGGTGCCCTGAGGCAGTGCTGGGTTAAGACCTGGGGACTGGGTGATCTTAAAGGTCTCTTCCAACCTAAACAGTTCTGTGTTTCTATGACAGCAGAACTGATTTCCTACCACGTTTGGCAAGTGTGAGTTAGATCCTGCCTGGGGAGTCACTCTCCTGTCAGAGGAGTAGCTTTGGGGTTTGATGCCATTAGCATGAAGTGTTCCTGCCTGGAGCTCAGCTCCAGTCCCACAGCAGCTCCTCCATCCTCCTTGGTGACTTGTTAATAATTCAAGAGTTCTTGATGCCTGGCACACAACTTCACCAGCCAGGAGGTTCCTTTGGAGAGGAGCTGTTTGCTGAGATGTTTGCTCTAGGGAGGGGCTGTGATGTGCTTGGGTCCTTCGGGTCAGCCCTGCTGTGCTGGTGCCTGAGAGATGTTTGCAAGAGATGGGCTCAGCCTTCCCGGCAGTGCAGGAGCTGGGCAGACCTCACCTCTCTGCAGCAGCTCAGGGGCTGCTGCTCCTGCAGGGGTTGCCATTCATTTGCTCTGTCAGAGGAGCCTTCAAATATCAGTTGATCATTGCTGGGGAGATGACATTTTGCTTTCTGCAGCGTGACATTACTGCTGCTGTGTAAATGCTGTGTTGATACCTGGGCAAAAATGCCTCAGGAGGAGGATTTAAAGGCACCCAGCCCATGCTCATCACTGCTGTGGGATGGTTTCTGCAAGGGGCAGCCTTTGCTGTCCTCCCTTGGGTTTTTCAGTGAACAGGGTGGTTTTGGTTATCCCTGGCAGGGAATGTGCTGCCTGTTGGTGGACCTGAGCCTGGTGTGGTCCCCGTGGCTGTGGCCAAACTCTGTCTTGCACCCTGGGAGCTTCACACCGTTGTTCAGGTCTGTGACTCCTGCTGCCTCATGGCCTGGTTCTGCTCTGCCTGGAGGTGATGCTTGGCTGAGCAGAAGCAGCTGCACACTCAGTTCATTGTCAGGGATGGCCACAGCCTGTGCCAGAACTCAGTCACTGGCATGGCTGTGGCATGAAGCCATGCAGGGCTGTGTCATCTGTGGCACACTGTGCCAGGAGGTTGGTCCCCGTGTTCAGGTGGAAGGGGGGGGCCCAGTCCCTGTGGTGAATGAAGTCAGCAAAGCAGCAGTGATGGCTTTTAGCTTGCTAACAGCTTGGCTGGAGGGCCAGGCCCGGGGAGTGGAGGAGAGCTGAGTTAAACCCAGCTGCAGGCTGATCACCAGCAGTGCCCCAGGGCTCAGTGCTGAGGCCAGTTCTGTTTAACATCTTCATCAGTGATGTGGGTGAGGAGATTGAGGCACCCCCAGTGAGGCTGCAGATGACAGCAAATTGAGTGGCAGTGGAGACAGGAAGGCTCTGCAGAGGGCCCTGGGCAGGCTGGAGCCAGGGGCTGAGGCCAATGGGATGAGGTTCAGCAAGGCCAAGGGCTGGGTCCTGCACTTGGCTCACAACAGCCCCAGGAAGGCTCCAGGCTGGGGCAGAGTGGCTGAAACTGCCCAATGGAAAAGGTTCTGGGGGTGCTGGGTGACAGCAGCTGGAGCTGAACCAGGGGGTGCCCAGGTGGGCAAGGAGGGCACCAGCAGCCTGGCCTGGAGCAGCAGTGGAGTGGGCAGCAGGAGCAGGGCAGGGATTGTGCCCCTGTGCTGGGCACTGGGGAGGCCACAGCTGGATCCTGGGTGCAGGTTTGGGCTCCTCACTGCCAGAAGGACATTGAGAGGCTGGAGCAGAGCCAGAGAAGGGCAAGGAAGGTGAGGAAGGGTCTGGAGAAGAGGGCTGGGGAAGGGCAGCTGAGGGAGCTGGGGGGGTGCAGTGTGGGGAGGAGGAGGCTGAGGGAGACCTCATTGCCCTCTGCAGTCACCTGAGAGGAGGCTGCAGCCAGGGGGGGTTGGGCTCTGCTCCCAAGGATCAAGTAGGAGAACAAGAGGAAACAGCCTCCAGCTGTACCAGGGGAGGTTTGGGCTGGGCAGGAGGAATAATTTCTCCTGAACAATCATCAAACCCAAACAGTTTTGTGATTCTTCTGGGAAGCCTCAGGGCAGGCTCTCAGCTCCCACTTTGCCCTTCTTTACAGACACAGGGGAGTTACTTTTCTCCCTCCCTGGCTTATTTCTCACCCCCCAGAAATTCAGTTTGCCTTTCAATGACCCCGTGCCAGGCAGTCCCTAAACTTAAAACCACCTCCAAGTCCATTCCCAGCAAACTCCTTCAAAAGCCTGTTCTGCATGGAAGATGTTTTGGGTAGGGGCAGCTCCCACCAGCCCTTGATCAAGGACTCATCCAGCCTGGTCCTGAACACCTCCAGGGAGGTTGTGGAGCACAGAAGCACCCAATGTGATCAAAGATCACATTGGGTGCTTCTGTGCTCCACAACCTCCCTGGCAAACCTGTGCCAGGGTCTCACCACCCTCAACCTCTGCCAGCGTCTCTCCCTCTCCCCTCTCCCATCTCAAAGCCATTGTCCCTCGTCCTGTCCCTCCCAGCCCTTGTCAAAGTCCCTCCCCTGCTCTCTTGCTGCCCCTTCAGGTACTGGAAGGCTGCTCTGAAAGTCTCCCTGCAGCCTTCTCCTCTCCAGGCTGAATGGAGGAATCCTGATGAGCAGTAAGGGAAGATCCTTCTTAGGGGATGAGACCCCAGAAGAAGGGTAGGAGCCAGTGGAGGGGTGAGGAGATGGTCACATAAATGCCCTGGTCGGGGGTGCCAGAGTGCTGCAGATGCCCTGGGGAGGAGAGAAGGATCCTGAGGGACCTGGGAGCTCATTTAACAGTTTGCTGCTTTCCAGAGTCAAATTCCTGAGCATCCAGAGAGGAGAAGCTCAGGAAAACAGAGTGGAGCCTTTTGCTTGTCAGATGCCAGCTGAACTCCCTCTGCTGCAGCAGCTGGACCCGGGCTGAGGAGGGCTCGATGCTGTGCTGCCATCACAGCTGGCAGGGGCCCAAGGGGTCCCACAGGCACAGGGAGCTGCAGGGCTGCCTCCCCTCGCCCTGGCTGCACTGGCAAGGTGACAAGGGGCTGGCAAGGTGGCACCAGCCTGCTGGGGACCCTCGATTCAGTTCTGCTCATCTGACTTTGACCTGCTGTTCTATGTGCCAGCCTGCCCCTCTCCTGCATATCAGCCTGCCCTTCTGAGTGCCAGCCTGTGCCTCCCCTGTGTGCCAACCTGCCCCTCCCCTGTGTGCCAACCTGCCCCTCTCCTGTGTGCCAGCCTGCCCCTCTCCTATGTGCCAGCATGCACCTCCCCTGTGTGCCAACCTGCCCCTCTCCTGTGTGCCAGCCTGCTCCTCCCCTGTGTGCCAACCTGCCCCTCTCCTGTGTGCCAACCTGCCCCTCTCCTGAGTGCCAACCTGCCCCTCCCCTGTGTGCCAACCTGCCCCTCTCCTGTGTGCCAGCCTGCCCCTCCCCTGTGTGCCAACCTGCCCCTCTCCTGTGTGCCAGCCTGCCCCTCTCCTGCATATCATCCTGCCCCTCTCCTGCATGCCAGCCTGCCCCTCTCCTGCATGTCATCCTGCCCCTCTCCTGCATGCCAGCCTGCCCCTCTCCTGCGTGCCAGCCTGCCCCTCTCCTGTATGCCATCCTGCCCCTCTCCTGTGTGCCATCCTGCCCCTCTCCTGCATGTCATCCTGCCCCTCTCCTGCATGCCAGCCTGCCCTTCTGAATGCCAGCCTGCCCCTCTCCTGTGTGCCATCCTCCCCTCCGTGCCAGGCGGTAGCCCTCCCCTGGCTGCGGCGCTGCCTGTGCCGCGGCCGCTGGCGGGTTTGGGCTCGGGGCAGGAGCGGTGAACTTGAGCGTTCCGCTCCGAGAGGCTGCCCCAGGCCCTCAGCTGGAGGAGACAAGGAGGCAGAGCAGTCTGCTCCCGGCAGCAGCGCAGTGCCCGGTGAGAGGCGTCCGCAGCGCTCCTGCGGGCGGCAGGCTCAGGATTTGGGTTTCCCCATCCCCCGCAGGCGATTCGCTCCCTCCGCCCCGCGCAGCAGGAGCTGAAGCACACCAAAGCCTCCCATCGCCTTTCCAGGCCACCGGCTGGCTTCTGGGCTAGCAACCCCCTGCCCTCCCCACTGTCACCCAGCCCGGGGGCCTCACAGGCAGCTCCTGCTCTGGCCGGGCTGGCACAGAAGCTGCCCCAGCACCCAGCTGGCTACTGGCAGCTCCTGCCCTGGGCTCCTGCATCTGGTGCCGTGGAGCTGCTCTTGCTTGTGGCTCCAGTTCCTGGGCTGCCCTTGGGGACTCAGCTCTCCTTTTCCTGCCTGACTTAATAGGGACAGGAGGAAATGGCCTCAAGTTGCCCCAGGGGAGGTTCAGCTTGGACGTGTGGAACAGTTTCTTCCTCGAAGGGCTGCCCAGGGCAGTGGTGGAGTCCCCATCCCTGGAGGGCTTTCAAAGCTGTGGAGATGTGGTGCTGAGGGCCATGGTTTAGGGGTGCCCTGGGGCAGTGCTGGGTTAAGGCTTGGACTGGACGATCTGAAAGGTCTCTTCCAACTAAAACAATTCCATGATTCCATGAGTTTGAGGGTCAGAGCTATTGTGGAGAGGGTCTCAGTGTGCCTGTGTCTGGACCAGGGCCAACAGCTTGTGGGAGCTTCCTCACCTGAAGCTGTTAACACTGAAAGAAGCTTTTTAATGATGTCTAAAATCATCTCTCTGCTGCCCAAAAAAAAAGAGCTGTGGGCAGGCTGGAGAGGGTCCAGAGAAGGGCTCCAGAGATGATCCAAGAACCAGAAGCTGCCCTGTGAGGAAAGGCTGAGAGAGCAGAGTTTGCCCAGCCTGGACTGAAGAATCATCGAATCAGGCAGGCTGGAAGAGAGCTCCAAGCTCCTCCAGCCCAACCTAGCACCCAGTCCTGCCCAATCACCCAGACCATGGCACTAAGTGCCCCAGCCAGGCTTGGCTTCAACACCTCCAGGCACAGCCACTCCACCACCTCCCTGGGCAGCCCATTCCAATGCCAATCACTCTCTCTGCCAACAACTTCCTCCTAACATCCAGCCTAGACCTGCCCTGCCACAGCTTCAGGCTGTGTCCCCTTGTTCTGTCCCTGGCTGCCTGGCAGCAGAGCCCAACCCCAGCTGGCTACAGCCTCCCTGCAGGCAGCTGCAGACAGCAATGAGCTCTGCCCTGAGCCTCCTCTGCTGCAGGCTGCACACCCCCAGCTCCCTCAGCCTCTCCTCACAGGGCTGTGCTCCAGGCCCCTCCCCAGCCTTGCTGCCCTTCTCTCAACACCTTCCAGTAGAAGGCTCAGGGGACACCTTCTCACCATGTCCCAGCATTTAAAGGGTGGCTGCAGAGCAGAGGGAGACTCCCTTTTGCCAAGGGGTCCTGCGGGAAAGAGGTGGTGGGGACAGGTTAGTGCTAAGGAGACCCTGAGTGGGCAGCAGAGAGGCACTGCTCACAGGGAGAACAGGCAGCATGGAGTAAGTGCCAGGGATGGGCAGAGGCCCCAGCACTGGAGATTTTAACCCTGGGCTGGACAGGGGCTGGGGCAGCTTGGCCAGACTCAGCTTTTGCTTGTGATCACAGAATGAACCAGGCTGGAGAAGACCTTTGAGATCACTGAGTCCAACCTCTCACCTAACAGCTTCTGATTCACTGACCCCTGGCACCAAGGGCCTCATGCAGCCTCCTCTGAAACACCTCCAGGCACAGGGACTCCACCACCTCCCCGGGCAGCCCATCCCAGTGCCAATCACTCCTGCTGTGAAAACAGATCCTTGAGGTCCTTCCAACCTGCTTCTATGGTTCTGTGATTCCACCGTTGAAAAGAGGCTCTGAGCTGTGTCAGGAGCCTCTGCAGGCTTGGGGAGGCTGTGGTTTTGCTCACCTCCTTCATCTCTGCTGTTGAGGGTGAGGGTTTCTGGCTGCCATCAGAGTGTTGTCTCCAAGAGGTCTGCAAAAGGTTTCAGCTTTGATGTCTCTGTGATTCCAGCTCTCCCTCACTTCCATCCCTGTGTGTCCACCACCCTAAACAGCTCCTCAGGGCAGCCAGTGGGAGGAAGCCTTTGAGGGTTGACCAGGACCACAAGAAGAGAACGCTCTGGGGAGATGTAATAACAACCTTCCAGGACCTGAAGGGGTTACAAGCAGGCTGCAGAGAGACTGCTCCCAGAGGCCTGCAGGGACAGGACCAGGGCACTGGCTGCAAACCAGAGCAGATTGAGACTGGATGTGAGGACCAAGTTCTGCACCAGGAGGGTGCTGGAACACTGCAGCAGGCTGCCCAGGGAGGTGGTTGTGGCCCCATCCCTCCCAAGGGGAGGCTCAGCAGGGCTCTGGGCAGCCTGACCTAGTGAGGATGCTTAGTGCAGGGGTTGGGCTGGATGAGCTTTGGAGGTCCCTTCCAGCCCAGCCCATTCTGTGATGCTGTGATTCCAAGAGCAAGGCAGCAGCAGCTCAGCCTTTGCCCCCTGCCTGCCTTCCCTGGCCATGGATCTGATCAGCCTGACCAGCCCCGCAGCAGGGAAGTGAGCAGCCAATGGCAGCAGATCAGCCCCAGGCACAGGGCAGCTGCTTAAGGCAGGCACAGGACTCCCTGCAGCTGGCTGCGGCTGTGGTGGATACAGCTGGAGGGGGGAAAAAGCATCCTGAGAGCCTCCAGCTGCAGCTGTGGGCAAGGTGACAGTGCCAAACCTCCCCTGGGCTCTAATGGCACAGAGCTGTCTGGCTTGGGAAAGCCCTCTGAGATCATCCAGCCCAACCCAGCCCCACCATGGGCACCAAACCCTGTCCCCAGGTGACCTCAGAGGTGCCTTCCAGCCCAGCCCATTCTGTGACTCTATGACTCTGTGCCCATTGTGTCTGCCAAGCCATGCCAAGCCTGTGCCAGAATCCCCAGGACCCTTTGGTGTAGCTCACTCCAGCTCAGCCTGCCCAGTGCCTCCTGCTCCTGCCAAGCTCCAGTGGCCTCCACCAGACACATCCTGCTCAGTGACCCCTCAGTGGCTGGAGCTGCTGCTGCTGCCCCCAGCTCAGCTGCTGTGGGGCAGGGGCTGAGCCAATGTGCTGCTGCTTTCCCCTGAGCTGCCTCTTTCGTGGGCACTGAGCTGGTTTTGTTTCCTGCTGGAGTCTAAAGAGCAAAATTCCCCTCACAGGTGGGACAGGGCCAGGACCTGCTGCCCAGGAGCACAGTGCCCAAAGGGGGTTGGAAGCTCTGCAGAGGAGGAGACTCCACAGCCTCTCTGGGCAGCCTGCCCCAGGCCTCCAGCAGCCTCACACCGAACAACTTTCTCCTCCTGCCCAGGTGGAACCTCCTGGGTGCCAGTCTGTGCCCTTTGCCCCTTGTGCTGTCCCTGGGCACCACTGAGCAGAGTCTGGCCCCAGCCTCTTGCCCCCAGCCCTTAGCTCCTGCAGAGCACTGCTCAGCTGCCCTCTGGGGCTGCTCTCTGCAGGCTCTCAGCCCCAGGGCTCAGCCTTTACTCCTCCCAGAGCTGCTCCAGGCCCCTCAGCATCTCCAGAGCCTCTCTGGACTCTCTCCAGCAGTTTCCTGTCTCTCAAGCCAGAGCTCTTCAGCTGTGTGCCTGCAGAATCTCCCCAGGGTGAGGCACAGCCTTGCCCTAAAGCCTCCACGGACCGAACGGGAGCCTCGGCTCAGCAAGGACTTGCTTTGGTGCTGCCACACCCTGCGCTGGGGGCTGGGGGAGCCAGAGGGGGCTCTGCACTTTCCAAGTTCCTCTCCAGACCTCAGTTTCCCACCAGGACCCAGGCCTGGCACAGCCAGCAGCAGCCCCGCGCCAGCGGGGGAAGCTCCTGCGGCTGTGGCTGTGGCTGTGGCTGTGGTTGTGGGCGTGGGTGTGGCTGCAGCCGTGGCTATGGCTGTGGGTGTGGCTGTGGTTGCAGCTGTGGTTGAAGCTATGGTTGAAGCTGTGGTTGTGGCTGTGGCTGTAGCTCTGTGGCTGCGGCTGTGGCTGTGGCTATGCTGTGGCTATGGCTGTGGCTGTGGCTGTGGCTGTTGCTGTGGCTGTGGTTCTGTGGCTGTGGCTGCAGCTGTTGGTGTGGCTGTGGCTGTGACTATGGCTATGCTGTGGCTGTGCTGTGGAGGTGGCTGTGGCTGGGGCTGTGGCTGTGGCTGCGATTGTGGCTATGGCTGTGGCTGGGGCTGTGGCTGTGGCTGTGGTTGTGGCTGTGGCTGTAGCTCTGTGGCTGTGGCTGTGGCTGTGGTTCTGTGGCTGTGGCTGCAGCTGTTGGTGTGGCTGTGGCTGTGGCTGTGGCTGTGGTTGTGGCTATGGCTGCAGCTGTGGGTGTGGCTGTGACTATGGCTATGCTGTGGCTGTGGCTGTCGGTGTGGCTGTGGCTGTGGCTGCGATTGTGGCTATGGCTGTGGCTCTGCGGCTGTGTGGCTCTGCGGCTGTGTGGCTCTGCGGCTGTGTGGCCCTGCGCCGCCGTCGGGGCGGGGACGGAGGAGCAGCTGCTGTGCCCTGTGGCCGTGTGAGCCTTCGGAGGCTCTCCCAGCTGGCAACTGAGCCTGGTCAGAGTCCGGGCTGGGCTCTCGCTTGCTTTGCTGGGGAGGAGGCTGTGGGGTTTGGCTGTGCTGTGAGCCCAGCGCTTGGGGCTCTGCCCCACGGAAGGGAGGGCATCTCCCCACTGCCCTTCAGACAGCAGCCCTGCCCCTGCCCGTCTGACATCTGCCTCTGCTCTCAAACAGCAACCAAAACATAAAGATGTGCAGCTGAGTGCCAGAGGCTGCAGCCAGGCTCTGCCCGGTGGTGCCCACCGACAGCACAGGGGCAGTGGTAGGAGCTGTGTAGGAAGTGCCATGGGGACATGAGCAGGGATTTGTTCCCTGTGAGGGTGCCAGAGCCTGGCACAGGCTGCCCAGGGGGGCTGTGGAGATCTCTCTGGAGATATCCAACCCCTCCTGGCTGTGCTCCTGTGTGACCTGCCCCAGGTGATGCTGCTCTGCAGGGCTTGGGCTGGATCAGCTCTGCAGGTCCCTCCCAGCCCCTGGCACTCTGTGGCTCTGTGACCTTCAAGAGCATCCAGTTCCAACCCCCTGCCATGGGCAGGGACAGCTGCCACCAGCCCAGGGTGCTCAGGGACTCATCCAGCCTGGTGCTGAACACCTCCAGGGAGGTTGTGGAGCACAGAAGCACCGAACGTGATCTTCGATCACGTTCGGTGCTTCTGTGCTCCACAACCTCCCTGGGCAACTTGTGCCAGGCTCTCACCACCCTCAACCTGTGCCAGGCTCTCACCACCCTCAACCTGTGCCACCCTCACTCTCAAGAATCTCTTCCTCATCTCTCCACTCTCCCTCTTCCTGGATGAGCTCTGGAGGTCCCTCCCAGCCCCTGGCACTCTGTGGCTCTGTGGTTCTGTGATCTCAGCTTTCTGATGAGCCCAGGAGCTGACACCCACAGCCTCCTCCTGCTCAGGTGGCAGCCCCTGGGCAGTGCCCTCTGCCCTGGCCAGGTTCCTGAGGAGTCCTGCAGGGTTGTCTTCCTCGTGTGCACCCTAAAAGCAGCGTCTGCCACCTTAGATTATGGCTGCAGACAGCAGCCAGATGGTCAGACTTCAGCTTCAGCAGCCACAGCAGTGCAGGGGTTTCAGTTCAAGGGTTTGCCCTTATGCAATGGCACAGGCACAGGCAGCTCTGGGGGGTTGGTGGCTGAGCCCCTTGGGTTTGCTTATAACGAGGGATTTGTTAGCCAGGAGAAGAGGAGACTGAGGAGAGACCTTCTTGCTCTCTACAAGTCTCTGACAGGTTGCAGCCAGGTGGGGTTGGTCGCTGCTGCCAAGGAACAAGCAACAGGACGAGAGGAAATGCCCTCAAGTTGCACCAAGGGAGGTGCAGCTTGGACATGAGGAACTATTTCTGCCTCTAAAGGGTTGTTAAGGTCTGGGGCAGGCTGCCCAGGGCAGTGGTGGAGTCTCCATCCCTGGAGGGGTTTCCAAGCATCTGGATGTGGTGCTGAGGGCCATGGGTTATGGTGACCTGGGGTAATGGTTCATAGCATCGCAGAATGGCTTGGGTTGGAAGGCACCTTCAAGATCATCCAGTTCCAACTCCCACTAGCCCAGGGTGCTCAAGGCCTCATCCAGCCTGGTCTGAAACACTTCCAGCAGTGAGCCATCCACAGCTCCTCTGGGCAGCCTGTTCCAGTCTCTCACCACCCTCACAGTGAAGAATTTCTTCCTAGTGTCCAATCCAAATCTGCCCTGCTCTCGTTTCAATTCATTCTCCCTCATCCTGGCACTCCCAGCCCTTGTCAGAAGTCCCTCCCAGCTGTCCCATAGCCCCTTCAGGCACTGGAAGGCTGCTCTAAGGACTCCCAGAGCCTTTTCTGGCCCCATCCCTGGCACTATTGCAGGTGAGGCTGTTTGAGGCTGTAAGCAACCTGCTCTTAGTGGGGCATGTCCCTGCCAGCAGCAAGCTGAGCTCTAAACTATCCCACCCAAACTATCCTCTGATGATTCTGATTCCAAGCTAGAAAGGAGATGGAGAAGTGCCTGATGGAGAGAAGTGGCAGCCTGGGCCATCAGGCACCTCTGGCTACTGGACCCTGCTGCTCTCTGGTTTTGTGGTCCTGGCCAAGGGGCATCTCCTTTGTGCCAGACATGTCCAACCCCACTGCAGCATCCTTCCTATCCCCACCCTGCCCAGACTGGGCAGCAGTGCCAGTGGGCAGGACCCTGTGGGGCTGCAGAGCAGAGCTGAGCTGACTTCAACTCATGTTTGCTGCCCTCCTGATCCCTGAGGCCCCAAATAACTCCAGCTTCAGAAACAGTCTGTTCAGCCTGGGTATTTCCAGCACACTCATCACCCTGGTATCCAGGCACCAGCCCAAAATAGCTCCTCTCTGAGATAGATTGAGCCATGGCCAGCAGCACATCTCCAGTCAGCTCCTACAAGGGTTGGAAAGCAGCTGTGTGCTGGGCTCCTGGTGCTGGGCTCCTGGTGCTGGGCTGATGGTGATGGACTGACTGTGCTGGGCTGACTGTGATGGACTGACTGTGCTGGGCTGATGGTGCTGGGCTGATGGTGCTGGGCTGATGGTGATGGACTGACTGTGATGGGCTGACTGTGATGGACTGACTGTGCTGGGCTGATGGTGCTGGGCTGATGGTGATGGGCTGACTGTGCTGGGCTGATGGTGATGGGCTGATGGTGATGGACTGACTGTGATGGGCTGACTGTGTTGGGCTGTCTGTGCTGGGCTGATGGTGCTGGGCTGTCTGTGATGGGCTGACTGTGCTGGGCTGATGGTGATGGGCTGACTGTGCTGGGCTGATGGTGATGGGCTGATGGTGATGGACTGACTGTGATGGACTGACTGTGATGGACTGATTGTGCTGGGCTGTCTGTGATGGGCTGATGGTGCTGGGCTGATGGTGCTGGGCTGTCTGTGATGGGCTGACTGTGATGGGCTGATTGTGCTGGACTGATTGTGCTGGGCTGGCTGTGCTGGGCTGGCTGTGCTGGGCTCACCATGATGGGTTCACTGCAATGTGCTCACTGTGCTGGGCTCACCATGATGGGCTCACTCTGATGGGCTCACTGCAATGGGCTCATTGCAATGGGCTCACCTTGGTGGCTGCTCTGGCCCTGGCTGGGCAGGGGCTACACTGTCAGGCTGTGGAGATGGGGAGGTGGCTCCTGGCACAGCCCTCCTGGCTCAGGGCAGTCTCTGTCTCTTGCTCCCTGCCATAGCCAAAGGTTCTCCAGTGTCTTCCTCTCCCCACCCCATCTCCTGTGAGCTGCAGGGGTTGGAGCAGGCAGATGATGGTCACTGCTTTAATTGGATAATTAGACCCTTCCTGAAACCAGGAACAAGGCCCCAGCAGGCAGGCCCCTGCCTGGGGCTGGGCAGACCCCAAGGAGCACTCTGGCAGCACCCCGAGGTGCTCCCAGGCACTCCCACACTGCAAATGGGGCAGAGCTGGCAGCAAACATCCTCACCACGTTGGGAGCCTGGACCATGGGTGTGATCCCTGGTGCTTGGTGCCAGGTGCTGATTCCAGATGTGGCTTTGTGCCACATCAACAGGAGACAGCAGAACCTGCTACAAGTCAATGCCAGCAGGAGCAGCAGCCCTGGCACAACTGCCACATCCCTTCTGGAGGGCAGCTCAAGGCACTTGGAAGAGAAGAAGGTTATGAGGAGTAGTCAGCATGGATTTACCAAGGGGAAGTCAGGCTTGACTGAGCTCATAGCACTCTGATGCCACAGCTGAATGGGTGGGTTCAGGGAGAGCAGTGGATGTAGTCTGCCTTGGCCTTAGCAAGGCCTTTGACACCATCTGCCATGGCATCCTGCTCAGCCAGCTCAGGAGGTGAGGGATGGCAGAGCAGGCAGGGAGGTGGATCAGGAACTGGGTACAAGACAGAGTTCAAGGAGTGGTGATCAGTGGTGCCAGGGCCAGCTGAGAGCTGTGACCAGTGGAGTCCTCCAGGGATCAGTGCTGGGGCCAGTCCTGTCCAGCATCTTCATCACTGACACTGATGAGGTCACAGACAGACAGAGGCTGCTCAGCAAGGCTGCTGATGGCACCAACCTGGGAGGCTTGGCTGAGACAGCTGCAGGCTGTGCTGCCATCCAGAGAGCCCTGGGCACAGGGCTGGGTAGAGAGCCATGGACAGACAGAGCTGGGCACAGAGGCACCAAGTGAGGCTCAACAAGGCCAAGTGCAGAGTCCTGCACCTGG
>WAAF01019553.1:80240-102446 GCA_013400475.1 Tricholaema leucomelas
CTGGGGGTCAGCAGGGGGGGACAGACTCTGCTCACTGCTCCCTGGGACAGGACAAGCAGCAGTGGATGGAAGCTGCAGCACAGGAGGTTCAGCTCAGCACAAGAGGAACTTCTTTCCTGTGAGGGTCCCAGAGCACTGGCACAGGCTGCCCAGAGAGGTTGTGGAGTCTCCTTCTCTGGAGCCTTCCCAGGCCTGCCTGGATGTGTTCCTGTGTGCCCTGAGCTAGCCTGGATAGTCCTGCTCTGGCAGGGGGTTGGACTGGATGAGCTCTTTGGGTCCCTTCCAACCCCTGACATCTGTGAGCTGTGACTCTGTGGTCCCAGCCCTGAAAGAGCTCTGCCATACACCAGGCTTTGTGTGCAGAGGGCACAGCCCAGGGGACCAAGGTTCTGCTGGTCCATCTGCTGGCACTGAGTGGTTCCCATGCAGCAGCCATGGTTCTTCTTGGAAAGCAGAACCAAAGGTACAAAGCAGAGCCTGCAGCCTCAGGGACTGGTGGCAGGATTTAGTCAGCAAGGGCTGGGCATAGGAAGTGCCTCCTGAGGAGGTTCTGGCATGCAGGGCCCAGGCTGCATGGTCACTGTGTGATGTTCATCTCCCCACACCACTCAGGATGGCAGTAGGAAGCTCCCACAACTGCCAGGAGCTCTCAGGTTGCCATTCATCAAGGCTCTGCTCTTCACCCTCCAGGCAGCTCTTCCACACCAAAGATGAAGGCCCAGAGTGGACCCTCAGCCAGGTTGCTGGTGACACCAAACTAGGAGGAGTGGCTGGCACCTGCCAGGCTGTGCTGGCATTCAGTGAGACCTGGAGAGCTGGGCAGGGGAACCTCATGAAGTTCAACAAGGGCAAGGGCAGAGTCCTGCAGCTGGGGAGGAACAACCTCCTGCACCATTACAGGGGAGGGAAGAGCTGCTGGGGAGCAGCTCCACCGACCTGGGAGTGCTGGGACAGGTTCCCACGAGCCAGCCATGAGCCCTCGTGGGTGAGAAGGGCAGTGGGGTCCTGGGGGGCGTGAAGGAGAATGTGGCCAAGAGGTCTAGGGTGGTTCTCCTCCCCCTCTACTCTGCCCTGGTGAGGCCACATCTGGAGTGTTGTGCCCAGTTCTGGCTCCCCAGCTCAAGAGGAACAGGGAACTGCTCAGAGTCGAGGGGAGCAGGCTGCCCACACAGGCTGTGGAGTCTCCTTCTCTGGAGGGATCCAAAGCCTGCCTGAAAGTGATCCTGGGCAACCCTGCCCTAGTGGGGGCTGTTGGACTCTGGAGGTCCCTTCCAACCCCTGCCATTCTGTGACTCTCTGTGCCAGGCTGCCCAGAGAGCTGGGAGCTGCCCCAAGGCTGGCAGCAGTGCAGGGGAGGCTGTGTGGGGCTGTGAGCAGCCTGCTCTGGGTGGGGAGGTCCCTGCTGGCTGCAGGGTGGCACTGGATGAGCTTTAAAGGCCCCTTCCAACCTAATCCATTCCATGATTGTGCCATTCTGCTCTGCCTCCCCACCCCAGAGGCCACCAAGCCCAGCACCCAGTGACTCTGTGACATCAGGCACCATGGCAACGTGGGTCCCGTGGGCACTCTGCTCTGGTGGCAACCAGCCCTGGCTCCTTGCAGCTGACTTCTGGCAGTAGCAATGGAGACTTTGCTGCCCCTGCTCATCCTGCTGGCCCTGTGCTGGCCTGCACTCAGCTCCTGGCACTCCTGTGGGTAAGTGGGGCGAGGCTGCGGCAGGGAGCGTGGGCAGCCCTGATGGGCTTCACTGGAGGGTGCCACCTGTCCCTCTGGCCCGTGTCACAGCCTAACTCTGCCCCTAACGCTCACCTTAGCCCAGGTGGCAGCCTCAGCTCCTGGCCAGCAGCCAGACATGGAGCAGGAGGCTGCTGAGTCTCTGGTTGCAGCAGGACCTGTGGGCTCCGGGCCCTGGCTTCGTACCACAGCTCCTCACCTGCCCTGGGGGGCAGCAGTGCCCAGCCAGGGGCCTGGCCCTGGGTCGTCAGCATCCAGGATCCCTGGGAAGCAGGCACAGGACACATCTGTGGAGGGTCCCTGATCAGCTCCCAGTGGGTTCTCACAGCAGCTCACTGCTTCATCGGGGCCAGGTGAGGAGGAGCAGGCCGTGGGCATCTCCCCACAGCACTGGCAGCTGCCCTGCCCTCGGCTACCCACTCCCATCTCACCTCCTTGCCATGTGCCCAGTGCCTGGGCACTGCCCAGCCAAGAGACTGCTCAGGAGGAGCCTGGGCTTATGCCACAGCTTCCCAGCAGCCTTCACCTCAACTGCCACCGAACTGTTGGGGTTGGAAAAGCCCTCTGAGATCATCCTGTCCTACCCCACCACGGGCACCAAACCATGCCCACAGTGCCACGGCCACAGGTCACTTGAATGCCTCCAGGCATGGGGACTCCACCACCTCCCTGGGCAGCCTGTGCCAATTCCTGGCCAGTCTTGCAGCAAAGAACTATTTCCTCCTCCCCAGCCTAACCCTCCCCTGGCACAATTTCAGGCCATTTCCTCTCCTTCTGCCACCTCGTGCCCCAGGCAATGCCAGGGCAGCGCCAGCCTCCCCTCTCCCTTGGCAAGCAGAGGGCAGAGAAGCGCTGTGGAGCCCAAGGCTCCACTCCGTCTGAGCCCTCTCCCCATCTCCTCCTCCCAGGAACATCGACATGTGGCAGGTGGTGGTGGGAGCCACCTACCTGAGCCACCCTGGCCCCGGGACCCAAGTGCGCAACATCAAGCAGCTGCTGCCGCACCCTGGCTACAGCAACCTCAGCAGCAGGCAGGACCTGGCGCTGCTGGAGCTGGACCAGCCTGTGCAGTGCGGCCCCCATGTGCAGCTGCTCTGCGTGCCCAGCGCCTCGCTGCGCCTGGCAGACCTCACCAGCTGCTACGTCAGCGGCTGGGCTGGCATCGCGGCCAGATGTGAGCTCCCGGGGCGGCCTCGGGGCCTGAGGGCGAGCTGGGCAGGCTCGGCGGGAGGGAGACCGCTTGGGCTGGCTGAGAGCAGAGGGCACAGCCGGAGCTAGGCTGTGGGGTGCAGGGGCACTGCCAGAGCGAGGCGGTGGGGTGCAGGGGCACGGCCAGCGCTAGGCCGGGGGGTGCAGGGGCACAGCCCGAGCTACGCTGTGGGGGTGCAGGGGCACTGCCAGAGCTAGGCTGTGGGGGTGCAGGGGCACTGCCAGAGCTACGCTGTGGGGGTGCAGGGGCACAGCCGGAGCTAGGCTGTGGGGTGCAGGGGCACTGCCAGAGCTAGGCTGTGGGGTGCAGGGGCACTGCCAGAGAGAGGCTGTGGGGTGCAGGGGCACAGCCAGAGCCGCGGCCCAGAGCGTGCCCCGGGCACGGTGCCCTGCAGATGCAGAGCTGAGCCTGCAGGAAGGGCTTAGCCCAGCAGGGGAGCGGAGCTGGCCGGGAGCTGCTGGGGGCTCACTCCTCCCTGTGCTCGCAGCTGGGGCACCCACGGACGTGCTGCAGGAGGCCAGGGTCCGCCTCCTCGATGCCCACCTCTGCAACAGCAGCCGCTGGTACCGAGGAGCCATCCACAGCCACAACCTGTGTGCAGGCTCCCTGCAGGCTGGCATCAACACCTGCCAGGTAGGAGCCTGCTGCAAGTCAAGCCCAGCGGCAGCCCTGGCACAGCCACCCCGACAGCCCTGGCACTGGCACTGGCTTGGCCTGGCCACTCACCCACCCACTGCTGGCTCCCCACTGCTCCTGGGGTCCCCTCTCCTGCCCTAGCTGCTGGGCCCTGAGCAGTGACACCCTCATCCCCAGTCACCTGGCACTGCTGCCCATAAAGTCTGCCCCATGCCCCTGGCAGCCAGTGACAGACCCAGGGCCCCCTCCCAGATGAGCTGCTGGAGCTCCAGCACCTGAGCAGAGCCTTGGTGTGCTTGGCACCAGTCCTGGCAGGTGCTGCCAGCGAGGAGCCAGCCCCAGTGCTAACAGACCCCCCCCCCCACTCTCTGCTCTGCTGCAGGGTGACAGTGGTGGTCCCCTCATGTGCCAGGACAGAAATGCCAACTACTTCTGGCTTGTGGGGGTGACCAGCTGGGGGAAGGACTGTGCCAGGACGAGGCAGCCCAGCGTCTATACCTCCACCCAGCCCTTCTACCACTGGATCCTGGTCCAGACAGGCCTTGTGCAGACAGGAAGAGCCATGCCAGCATCACAGGCGTGGGCACCAGCCCACACCACAGCAGCCCCCGTTCAGATGCCAAGCCAAGCACCAAACCCACTGGGCTCATTGCCACTGCAGAAGCTGGTGGAGCTCCTCACCTGGCTGAAGGGGTTCCTGCAGGCCCTCACTGGGAAGGAGACCTCAGCAGTGGGATGAGCAGGACCCAGGCCAGGCTGCTGGGAACCACCACCAGCAGCTCCTCCTCCTGGGGCAGTGCCTGCCGGAGCCTGCAGCCTCAGTGTCCACAGCCCTCCCTCCACCCAAGGCACCCCCAAATGCAGTCTTAGCTCCTGAGAGTAAGCTGCCAGGGTCTGTGTCTAACCCTGCTTCTGCCCAGCTCAGGCTCCACAAGGTTGGGACTGTCACAGCTGGCACTGCCAGCTGTGGCTGCAGGGGCCCTGCAGAAGAGCTGAGGAGGGACCTGTGGCAGGGAAAGTGGTGAGAGGACAAGAGGTGATGGTTTCAAACTGGACCAGGGTGGATTTTGATTAGACAGAAGGCAAAAAACTCATGGCTGTGAGCGTGGTGAGCTCCTGGCCCAGGCTGCCCAGAGGGGTGAGAGGTCCTGAACACCTCCAGGGAGGTTGTGGAGCACCGAAGCAGAAGATCTTTGATCACATTGGGTGCTTCTGTGCTCCACAACCTCCCTGGGAAACCTGTGCCAGGCTCTCACCACCCTCAGCCTGTGCCAGCACCTCCCCATCCTCACTCTCAACAATTCCTCCCTCATCTCCACTCTCACTCTCCCCTCTCCCAGTTCAAAGCCATTGTCCCTCCTCCTGACACTCCCAGCCCTTGTCCAAAGTCCCTCTCCAGCTCTCCTGCAGCCCCTTCAGCTACTGGAAGGTTGCTCTGAGGTCCCCCTGGAGCCTTCTCCAGGCTCAACAGCCGCAACTCTCCCAGCCTGCCCCGCGGAGGAGGTTCTGCAGCCCTCTGAGCACCTTGGTGGCCTCCTCTGGACCCACTCCAACAGTTCCCTGTGCTCTTTGTGCTGGAGCTCTGGGAGCTGGTTGAGGGCCATCAGGGCATGTAAGAGAGAGAGAGATGCTTGGAGTCACATCCTGCCTGCCAAGGGGACAGCAAGGGGACAGAGCCCCTGCTGCAGAGAACTCCCTGTCCCCACTCTGTGTGACTGAGGGAGGTGACTTGGAGAACAGGAAGGACAAAGAGTGATGCCATGTGGGTGCTGCGGGTGCCACTGCCCCATGCATGCCCACCTTCCCAACTGCCCTTACATAGCAGGTTTGATGTCCTAAGAGGACCTAAATAAGAGCAAAGATGCCAGCTTGGGAGGGCACAGAGACTCCACCTTGGCACACCCAGGCCCAAACAAACCCAGCACCAACTTCCCAGCTGGATCAGAGAGAGAGAGCCACAAGGATGTGTCCTGCAGCCACCTTCCCACACCCCTGTGCTCTTCCCCAGCACTCACATCTCTGCTCCCCAGCCTCCTCCTCCTCCCCTCCGACAGCGCAGGGGGATGGGGAATGGGCACTGCAGTCCCTCCCACTCCTCCTCGGGGGGAGATCAGCTCACATTCCTCTCCCGTGGCAGAGTCGTGTCCCTCCCATGGCTTTCAGCCCTCCACGAACTTCTCTTGCCACTGGCTGCAACCCTCCCAGGGTCATGACTCCTTCAGGAGCAGTCACCTGCTCCGGGGGGGATCCTCCAGGGGCTGCATGTTGGATTCTGCTCCACCCTTGATCTCCATGGGCTGCAGGGGCTGGGCCTGCTGTCCACCATGGGCCAAAGGCTGCTTTGCTGCATCTCTCACCCTCTTCCTCACTGACCTCAGTGGCCCCATGGTTGTCTCTCTCCTGTCCCACTCCTTTCCAAACACAAAAGAACCCCCAGAAGGAACCAACTCACCCTGAGATATCTCCTCTGGAGGATGGCAGCACAGCAGTTGCTGAGGGTGGTAAGGGCACCAGAGAGGTGGGAGATGTCCTGTCCCTGGGACCACTCCAGGTCAGGTTGTGTGGGGCTCTGAGCAACTTAATTCAGTTGCAGATGTCCCTGCTGGCTGCAGCGGGGCCGCGCTGCAGGAGCTTTGGTGTCGCTTCCAGACCGCTGCCTGTGCCGCCCTCTGCGCTCCGGCTCCAGCCCGTCCTGCCGCGGGCTGCGGGGGCCCCCTGCTGGCGGATCTGCGGAGCGGCAGTGCGGCAGCCCGCCCGTGCCATCAGCCCGGCTGTGCCCATGAGCCCACCTGTGCCATCAGCCCACCTGTGCCATCAGCCCGCCCGTGCCATCAGCCCGGCTATGCCATCAGCCCGGCTGTGCCCATGAGCCCGCCCGTGCCATCAGCCCACCTGTGCCATCAGCCCGCCCGTGCCATCAGCCCGGCTATGCCATCAGCCCGGCTGTGCCCATGAGCCCACCTGTGCCATCAGCCCACCTGTGCCATCAGCCCGCCCGTGCCATCAGCCCGGCTATGCCATCAGCCCGGCTGTGCCCATGAGCCCACCTGTGCCATCAGCCCACCTGTGCCATCAGCCCGCCCGTGCCATCAGCCCGGCTATGCCATCAGCCCGGCTGTGCCCATGAGCCCACCCGTGCCATCAGCCCACCTGTGCCATCAGCCCGCCCGTGCCATCAGCCGCCTGTGCCATCAGCCGCCTGTGCCGTGAGCCGCCTGTGCCGTGAGCCCGGCTATGCCATGAGCCCGCCTGTGCCATCAGCCCGCCCGTGCCATCAGCCTGGCTGTGCCCATGAGCCCACCTGTGCCATCAGCCTGGCTGTGCCGTCAGCCCGGCTATGCCATGAGACCGGCTGTGCCCATGAGCCCACATGTGCCATCAGCCCGCCCGTGCCATCAACTCGCCCGTGCCATGAGCCGCCTGTGCCATGAGCTGCCTGTGCCATGAGCCCGCCTGTGCCATGAGCCTGCCAGTGCCATCAGCCCGGCTGTGCCCATGAGCCCATCTGTGCCATGAGCCCACCTGTGCAATGTGCCCACCCGTGCCATGAGCCCAGCTATGCCCGGCAGCGCATCTGTGCCATGAGCCCGCCTTTGTCATGAACCCGTCGGTGCCATGAACCCGTCGGTGCCATGAGCCTGGCTGTGCCATGAGCCCGCCTGTGCCATGAGCCCGGCTCTCCATCCCGCTGTGCCCATCACCCCGGCTGTGCCCATCAGCCAGGCTGTGCCAGTCACCCCACTGTGCCCATCAGCCCGGATGTCCCTGCCACTCCGGATGTGCCCATGAATCTGGCTGTGCCCATCAGTCCGTCTGTGCCGAGCTTTGCCAGCCCAGCCCCAGCTGAGCAGCACCAGGACTGGCCCTGCAGGAGAAGGCTCCACCTCTAAACAGACATGGACCTGATGGATGGACAACCCGGGGGGGCTGGAGGGGCTGCTCTCAGGGGACTGTGGTCATTGGCTCAGTGCCCAAATGGGCACCAGTGGCAGTTGGAGCCCCTTGGGGGTCAGTACTGGGACCAGAGCTGTCAAACATCAACGTCAGTGAGGTGGACAGAAGGATTGAGGCACCCTCAGCAGGTCTGCAGGTGACACCAAGCAGTGTGGTGCAGGTGACATGCTGGAGGGAAGGATGCACCCAGAGGGACCTGGACAGGCTGCAGAGCTGGTCCCAGGCCAACCTCATGAAGTGCAACAAAGCCAAGTGCAAGGTCCTGCAGCTGGGTCGGGGCCACTGCAAGCACAAATCCAGGCTGGGTGAAGAGTGCCTTGAGAGCAGCAGACCTGCGTCTGCTTGCCATGAGCCAGCAGTGGGCACTGTCAGCCTGAAGAGCCAACCACGGCCTGGGCTGCAGGAAAGGCAGTAGGGGATTCTGTCTCTGCTCTGCTGGGACCCCACCAGCAGCACCACCACCACCTTCAGCTCTGGGGCTCCCAACATTAGAAGCACCTGGAACTGTCAGAGTGGGTCCAGAGGAGGCCACCAAGATGCTCAGAGGGCTGCAGAACCTCCTCCGCGGGGACAGGCTGGCAGAGTTTGGGCTGTTGAGCCTAGAGAAGGCTCCAGGGAGACCTTAAAGCAACCTTCCAGTAGCTGAAGGGGCTGCAGGAGAGCTGAGGAGGGACTTTGGACAAGGGCTGGGAGTGCCAGGAGGAGGGACAATGGCTTTGAGCTGGGAGAGGGGAGAGGGAGAGTGAGGAATTGTTGAGAGCGAGGATGGGGAGGTGCTGGCACAGGTTGAGGGTGGTGAGAGCCTGGCACAGGTTTCCCAGGGAGGTTGTGGAGCACAGAAGCACCCAATGTGATCTTCGATCACATTGGGTGCTTCTGTGCTCCACAACCTCCCTGGAGGTGTTCAGGACCAGGCTGGATGAGTCCTTGAGCACCCTATGCTGGTGGGACCCCATCTCCAGAGCCCTCTCTGCCAGGTTTTGCTCGCCCCACTGCAAGGCCAGGCAGGACCCTGCACAGGGCTAATCCAGTCTGAAATGTCCCTGGAGAGGGATGGGGACCTGCCTTGTGTCCCTGCACTGGGATGGTGCATCCCGCGGGTGGGCAGAGGACAGGTCCCCAAGCTGGGGCAGTGATGGAGCTGTGTCCTTGCACCGGGGCAGGTGCAGGACTGAGCGTCGCTGCGGTGGGACGAGGGCCAGCCACGCGTGCCTGTGGTGCTGCAGGGTCCCCAGCTGGGCACACGCTCGGTGCCACTCACCCTGTGCCATTGTCTCCATACGATGGCACCTCCGAGTCAGGTGTGAAGGTCAGGACAGTCCCAGCCCTTGGAGAGGGACCGGGGGGTGGAGTGTAAGCGACGAGGGGGGGGAGGGGGCGTCAGNGGTAGAGGTCATTTGGTACAACCTCGAACCCCCCCGCCCCGGCCCCGGCTGCGGACGTAGCGCGGAGCGAAGTGGTGCGGGACGGCAGTGCGGCGGCGGCGGTGAGGTGAGGGCGGTGCCACCGCCCCGGTGTGCTTGTCCCCCGCCGCCTGCCGGGGCTCGGCTCGGCCTGCTGCGGTGAGGCTCTGGGGGCGTTTTGCTCTCTTGGCTCTGGAAGCACCGGGGGCCCCCCCCCGTCCCCTCTCCCCGGCGGCTCCGCCTGACCTCGCAGCATTAAAATCGTTAAGAAAAACTCCCCTGTTCGTATTTGTGGGTTCCTGTCCCCAGCCCCGGTGACAGCGGCGGCCTCCTGCCCCGAAACGGGGCCGTGCCCTCGCCGTGGCCGTGACAGCTGCGGGGACATGGCGGTGGCAGATGGCAGAGGTGGGGGCATTAGTTCCCGCGGTGGGTCCTGGTCCTGGCGTCCCCCAGCCCATCACTGATGTGTCACGCCAGGAGTCACCCCTGAATTCAAGCCTGGGGGTGTCCAGCCACCCCCCTGCCCAACACCTGGGCATGGCAGTGCCCTGCCCCTGTCTAGTGCCAGCACAGCCAAGGCACCCAGCTGGGCTGTCACACAACGCCGGGGCCACTGTGCACCCTCGCCGTGGCTGGGCTTGGGGACACCCTTGGTGCCCTTCTGCCACCGAGGCAAAGGGCCAGTAGTGGGCAGGGGAGGATGTGAAGGAGCCATGCCCACAGCACTATGGGCATGGGGGTGTCTTCCAATGTTGCCCTCCCATCGAGGGTCACCAGGGGTGTCCACACACACACACATTGAGTGTCACCAGGGGGGCTGAGTGTCCCTTCCCCCAGTGCTGAGTGTCACCAGTGGTTGAAGGGACCAGCGTGGGTCTCCAGTGCTTTGTGGGTGCTGGGGGTTGGGTGGCCCCATGGAGCCACCCCATGCAGGGTGACATGTGCCATGGGGATGGGGCAACACATCCCACTCACCTGCCATGAGGACAAGGGACATCCAGCAGGTTCTGTCCTGCGGGGACAGATGCCACCAGCCTGCAATGGAGCTGAGGTGACATCTGCCACCCCATATGCCACCCACCCAGGGCTCACTCCCTACCCTCAGCCCCCCAGGGTAAGCCCTGCTGTCACCTGCTGCCCCTCCTGCCTGAGTGCCACCAGTTTGGGGTTCACCTGCCTGAGTTGGGGAAGGGAGGGGACCAGGACAGGAGACAATCCCTGCCTTCAGGGGAGAGCCTGACACCCGTGGGTGCCACGCCCTTGGAATGCCACGGCTGGGATGTGCAGCCATGACGTTTGGGGGTGGAGAGGGTTTGGGGGGGAGGGCAACATACCCCACTTGGGGGACAGCAGAAGTGCTTTGGAACGAGGGGACACATCTTGGGGTGCAGATCTGGCCCCCGTGGCCCCCACACCAGAGCTGGCACCTGGGGTGGGGGGCACAAGACTCCCAGGCCCTGCACTGGCATGGGCTGTTGGCCTGGGCTCTACTGGCCTGACACTGGGGCACGCTGCCTGCCCTGTGGGAGCCCCAGGCCCCAAAGCTGGAAGATGCTGATGGGGGGCAGAGGGGGGGCTGTGGGCATGGGGAATCCCTGCCAGCCCCCGCGGGTACATTCATCGTGGTGCCGGGAGTGCCACCAGCCCCAGGGTGGGGGCCGGAGGGGGCCCCTACATTCGTGGAGGTGTGGTGAGGGTCGGGGGGGGGAGGGGTCCTGAGTGCCTCCCTCCCCCCCCGCTCTCCTCCTCGGCCGGGCACTCTGGGGGGGGGTGGGGCAGAGCGGCCCCGCTCAGGATCCCCCGGACCTGCAACACAGAAGTGGGCTGTGTTTAGTGTGGGGCAGTGACACAGGGGGGACACATGGGGGGACGCTCAGCTGCTAAGAGCCAGCACTAGGGTGGGGGTGGGGGCTGCTGCCAAGCCCCTCCCTCCACCCTCCGCCTCTTTTCAGCTGTGGGGGGCACAGAGATGGAGACAGCACGGCCGGACACACAGCACACGGACAGACGGGCCCGGGGGGGCTCCCACGCCGTCAGGCTGCCGGACGGTGACGGTGACAGTGACGGTGACGAGGAGGAGACGATGGGGGGGACACGGTTACACTCCCTGCTGCGCCGGATCGTACCTTCCTCGGCGGATGTTCCTTGGGGGGCGGCGGGGGGAGAGGAGAGGAGGGTTAGTGTCACCTTCCCGTTCCCGAGGACCCCCCCAGTGTGTGTCCCCACCCGCAGCGTCCCTGGCCCCACCGGCAGCACATGTGTCCCCGTGCCAGCCAGGAGCACACACACGGGGGCCACCAACACAGCCCCCAGTGCTTGGGGAGAGACACAGCACAGGGTGACAGTGACCCCCACGCCCCCCACTCAGTGCTACATGAAGGCAGGGACAAGGGGACCAGGCAGGGGCTGAGACAAGGAAACAGGCAACAACATGGGGACCAGGCAGGGACACGGGGACCAGGCAGGGACAAGGGAACCTGGCAGGAACGAGAGACCAGGCAGGGACAATGGGACCAGGCAGGGACACAGGGACCAGGCAGAGACAAGGGCACCAGGCAGGGACATGGGGACCAAGCATCCCCAGACCCCAGGAGACCACACTGCAGGAGATGCCCAGCTGGGAGGGGCCGGGGGTGTCCCCACGCAGGGTGTCCCCAGGAGGGCAGGGGCCTGGTGTGGCTGGTGACGCCGGCAGCGGTGCAAGGGGCCGAGCCACGCGGCGGCTGCTTACTTAAATCCCCAGCCTGTCCCCCCTAGGACGATGGCGGCCACCAGCACGGCCCCCGCGATGGAGCCGATAATGATATTGGTGCCACTGGGACCTGTGACAGAGGGGACAGGGAGGAGGGGACAGGGACACACGTCAGTGGCGGGGGACACAGGGACACGACCCCAAGGGCAGCCCCAGCACTGTGGGGACCTGAGGTGAGGGACAAGACCCCGCTGTGCCCAGCTGAGCCATGGCACCGGGGCCGGGGGATGGTGCCAACGGACTCTCTGGGCTGGCCGGGGACAAAGTAGGACATCCCAGCCCGCGGGGACCGGGGGCGGCAGGGACACGGGGACCCGCGGGGGGCACGGACCCTTGTATCGCTCGGTCTCCCCCGTCGGCTTCGGCTCGGGGATGGGGTCGTAGACGCTGCAGTCCTTCCCCGTCCAATCGCTGCGGCAGATGCACTTCCCCTCGTTGCTGCACACCTGCGAGGGGACGGCGTCACCCCCACGCTGCCACCACACCCCCACCCTCGGGTCCCGTGGGCCCCCTGCTCGCCGTGTGCCTCACCCCGTGGTCGAAGCAGATCTTCCCGTCCCAGCTGCCGGGGCAGGAGCTGAAGTTAAAGGCCGTGGCCGGAAGGCATTTGCGGTCTAGACACAGCATGCCGGGCCCGCAGGGCGTCCCGTCCTCCACGTAGCTCAGGTCCGAGCCGTCCACCAGCTGCACGTGGCCTCCCCTGTGCCAGGAGGGTGAGAACAGGTGACACCGGGACACCCACACGCACCAAGGGACACCCCCGGCCCCACGGCGGTGTCTGGATGCGGTCCTCTGTGACCTGAGCTAGCCTGGATGGTCCTGCTCCGGCAGGGTGTTGGACTCGAGGAGCTCTTTGGGTCCCTTCCAACGCCTGCCGTCTGTGAGCTGTGACCCTGTGACCCACCTGCAGTCCACGTAGCGGTTTTGGTGGTAGAAGGTGGTGGTGGCGATCTCGCCGCTGAGCTCGCCCAGCCGCGGCGCCCCCGAGATGTTGGCGCAGAGGAGGAAGCCGCAGAGGACGTCCCTGCAAGGCGCCGCTGGCGTCAGCGGGGCGGGCAGGTGGCACCCAGGGCAGGGGACAGGGGACGGGGCTCACTCACTGCTTGTTGCACTGCAGCCAGCCCAGGCCCTCACGCCCGCAGTTGCCCCTCTCGGTCCCCTCCACATTGAGCTTCTCGTAGCAGAAGCGCTCGGCCGAGCCTGGGAGGAACTGGTGTCACCTGCTTGTCACCTATGGGCCCCCCCCGGGCAGGCAAAGCCCCTCGGGGCCCTGTACTCACCACGGCCCCAGAGCGCGTTGCACTGCCGGTCTCTGGTCTTGCAGCGCCCACCGTAGCATCGCCCCTGGGAGCAGGGCAGGGGTCACAGGGCTGGCGAGGGGCTCGCACCCGCCGGTGTGTGCCCACCCAGGTGCTGCGAGGACGTGGCCAACTGCCCGAGCACCAAGATGCTGGAGCCCACGGGGACATGCTGGAGCCCGAGGGATGTGTCCAGCACCACGGGATGTGTCAGGGCCGCACGGGATGTTTCTGAACTCACAGGACACGTCTGAGCCCCGTGGGATGTGCCTGAGCCCCAGAGAATGTGTCCCACAGGGACATGCTGGAGCCCACAGTGAGGTGCCTGAACCCCATGGGGTGTGCCTGGCCCTGCAGGGACATGCCTGAGCTCCGTGAGGATGTCTGAGCCCCATAGGATGTGTCTACACCCCACAAGGACACGCTGGAGCCCGCGGGGATGTGCCCAAGCCCTTGGGACATTCTGCAGCCCGCGGGGGTGTGCCCGAGCGCCGTGCCCGTGTCTCGCCGTGCCCGTGTCTCACCGCGCCAGGCTGGCCTCACCTGCTCATTTTCACAGAAGTAGCCATCCAGCTTGTGGAGATTGGGGGGACACTGTGGGGACAGGAAGAGGACAGATGGTGCCCCATTGCCCCACCGTGCATCCCGCTGTGTCCCCCCCAGCCCGGCTCACCTGGCTGGAGTCTCCGGTGCAGCTCTCGGGGATGTCGCATTCGTTCACCGCCTCCCGGCAGGACACACCTCGGGGCTCGTACTGCACCAGCAGGTGAAGCCACCAGGTCAGGAGCCACGGCACAGGAGCTCTGGTGGCTCACCACATCCGCCCCCCAGCCCCTCACCTTGCAGCCCTTGCAGCAGAGCCCATCGCTGCACATGGCATCGTGGGTCAGCGTGCACTTCTTGCAGCAGTTGCCCCCGCTCTTGGCACACTCCTGCGGGGACAGCAGCCGGCACGGCTCTGTCAGCCAGCCGGCAATGCCACCGCGGGGACAACAGCCGGCATGGCACCTTCAGCCACCTGGCACTGCCACCACGGGGACAAGAGCCAGCATGGCACTGCCAACCACCCGGCAGCCCCCTGTCCCTGCTCACCGCCAGCGAGCCGCAGTCGCACTCCTCTCCAGCCTCCACGAAGCCATTGCCACACTCCGGAGGGTCCAGGAGCTGCCGAGACAGAGGTGGAGGTGGGGGAGGCAAGAGCTCCTGCGGGGATCCCTAAGCTGGGTGCTGCCACAAGCCCTCCCCCAAGCGTTCCATGTCCCCAGGGGACAGCAGGACCCCGAAACTGTTGGCTTTCCGCCAGGCTCAATTACCTTGGATGTGGCAGAGGCTGGGGGAGATCAGGAGCCCCGGGGGGACCCTGGGAGCCTTTGCTAGGGCAAGGTCCCCACCCTGGACAGCCAGCCGGGGCCAGGGGCGGGCCTGGGGGGTTCCATTGCCTTGAGGGGCTTGTTGAAGAGGCAGCTGCCGCCGCCGTCCTGCAGGAACTGGTTGTACTCATCGATGCTGCAGCGCGAGAACTTCCGCGGCAGGTAGTACCTGCGGGCGGGGGGTCACTGTCACCCCCTCTGCCACCCGCCTGGCACGACTGGCCACTCCATGACCAGGCACGGTGATGTCCCTGCCACAAGCGGTGACATGGGGCGCAGGGGAACTGTGGCAGTGCCACCCCGAGCGGGCACCCACCCTGTGTCCTCCATGATACAGCCCAGCCAGGAGTCCGGACAGCGACAGTCCCCTGGGAGGAGAGGAGGCAGGCTGGAGGTGGCCGCTGTCTTGCCACCTGCTTGGTGGCACCGCGGTGACCCGCATCGTCCCTGCCCCTCTCCCAGGGGGTGGCACAGGTACCTGCAGCCGCCCGGTGCTTGTTCCACATCATGCCCACGTTCTGCCCCAGCGTCTGTGCCAGCGTCACCGCCATGGCTGCCACATTGCCATACTGCACGGGAGGGACAGGGGCTCGCCAGAGGGACCCCTCCCCAGCCCCGGCCCGCTGTCATGGGGGAGGGGTCCCACTGCACCCACCTCGTTGACACCCCCGGCACGAGTGGGCGAGCAGATGCCCCCCACGAAGGCGGTGCCGCTGCGGCTGCTCTGAAACGTCCGACCCCTACGAGGAAGAGGGTGGTGGGGATGGGGGTGGTGGCTGCAGGCCCCCGGGAGGGGAGGCGGGGGCGGCGCTCACGAGAAGAGGTGGACGGTGTCGCTGTGCTCCGCCGCGCCCTCCCGCCGGTACTTCACGAACTCGTTCAGCGTCTCCAGCGAGTCTTGCCCCATGCGGATCCGGTCCTCCAAAGCCCAGGTCTCCATGGCCACCAGCACGATGCGGGTGTTGAGCTGCTCCTTGTAGATCTGGGAGGCCGAAGGGACAGCACTGGCGATGGAATCCCTCAGGGCGAACCCTCCCCAGGGCTAACGCTCCCCATGGCAAACCCTCCCCAGGACACACCCTCCTCAGGGCGAACCCTCCCCAGGGCAAACCCTCCCCGGGACAAACCCTCCCCAGGACAAACCCATCAGGCGCCAGGGATGAACCCCCCGCGTACAAATCCTGCAGGACCTGGGCACAGCTCCCTCCAGGGACAATCCCCCAGGAGGAAACCACCAGTGGGACAAACCCAGCAGGTGCTGCCAACCAAACCCATGAGTTGCCAGGGAAAAGACCCTGCAGGACAACCCTCCTGGAGACAAACCCCCAGGGACCAACTCAGCAGGTGCTCAGCACTCTGGGTGTAGACCAACTCCCCTGGGACAAACCCACCATGGGTAAGCCCAGACGGTGCCAAGGGCAAACCCACCAGCTGCTGTGTCCCCTCAAGGATGAACCATCAGTGGGACAAAACTCTGGAGGACAATCCACCAGAGGGACAAACCCACCAGGTGATGGGGACAAGCCCACTGGAGACCAACCCTCTGGGAACAAGCCCCCACCAGAAGACAAGCCCACTGGGAACAAACCCACCAGGAACAAACCCACCAGGGACAAACCCGCCAGGGACAAACCCACCAGGCACTGGGGGCAGTGCTCTCTGCCCAGGGATGTCCACCGGGGACAAACCCGCTGCCAGTGAAGCCCCCAGAGATAAAGCCATCAGGTGCCAGGCACGAACCCCCCCAGGGACCACCTCCCCCCGGGGCCATGTCGTCAGCAGGCCGAGCCCTGAGCAGGGCAGAAGCCCCTCACCATGTCAGCCAGGTTGACCACAGACTTGGCGAAGTTGCTGGTGAGAACCACAGACTTGCGGAGCTGCAGGAACTGGGGAGACAGCAGGGGCCAAGGTGGGCTGGGGAGTAGTCACCCCAAGACCCCAGCCCACCAGCCCTGGGCCCCCCCCCGTTACCAGCTGATGGTCGTTCACCACGGCCAGCTCGATGTACTTGGTCTCGCTGTGCACTGTGTGCTGGGCTCGGCGGACCTGCGGCAGGAGCCCAGCCTGAGCCCGCGGGCACAGCCCAGCGGGACCTGGCTGCGCCCCTTCGGCGGCTGTCCCTGGGGGCTCTTTGGCATGCGTGGGGTGGAAAAGCTGACTGGGTGGGTTCGGGGATGCTTTCCCCGGGGCTGAGGGATCCCCAGGGCATCCCTGAGCCTGTGCAAGAGCAACACCCTGCAAACATGGCCCTGGCACCCTGCAAACGTGGCCCCGGCACCATGCAAACACGGCCGCAGCGCCCTCAGCCGAGCCTGGCTGCCCCCGTGCCAGAGCACGAGTGGTCGCCCTGGCGAAGCTGAGCTGGCAGCTGAAGGCCAACCCACGTGCAGAAGCCCTTGTCCCCTGCCTGTCCCCTCCGTGCCCCACCTCGTGTTCCCCACCTCCTGTCCTCCACTGTCCCCACGAACCTGCCGCCGCCGCCGCAGCTTTGGTAATCCGCCCGGGAGGTCCTGGCTCAGTGCGGGGAAGAGGCAGCCTGGAGGGAGGGGACAGAGCTGGCGAGGCGCAGCACATGGGGCCACCGGGGCCACCGGGGCCACCGGGGCCGCTGCCGTCAGCGCTCAGGGGTGGGGCTGGCCCCGCGCGAAGGCTCACCCGGCTGGGTGCAGCTGGGGACACGCTGGACGATGTGCGGTCGAAGGCCCTGCCACGGGGAGGTGGGTGTCAGGGCTACGCGTGGACGTGACAGCGTGGAGTGGGGACGGCCACGTCCCCGCGTCCCCCAGGCTGTCCGTGGGCCGCAGCCAGACTCACGCTGCTGCAGTGGGGGAAGCCGAGGCAGGACCGCGGCGGCAGCCGGTGCCATCGCTCACCTGCCTGCGCTCTGCGCCCACCCGGGGCTCGATCAGGTAGGTGGCTCGGCCGTCCGAGAAGACTCCCCTGCAGAGAGAGATGAGGTGACAGGGAACAGGGGGTGCAGCCCCCCGGCCCCTTCCAGCGCTGCCCCGGGGACTCACCGCAGGCCCTGGCAGCTGGAGAGAGCCACGAAGGAGCGAGGCTGCCCCCGGATCCGGCCCTGGTAGTAGCAGTGCTCCCCTGCACCCTGCCAGAGCAGGGAGGGGCAGCTGAGCCTGCCGGGCCTGGACCCTGAGGCCCATCCTGCCCGGTGCTGAGCAGGCAGCTGCCCCATTGCTGCATCCCCACGATGCTGTTGGCTCTGGGGTTCATCAGTCACTGAGGTTTGCTGCCTGTCCTCCCAGGGGTGCACTTGGTGCCCATGGCACCCAAGGGGCCACTCATCACAAACTGGCAGTATGGAGGCAGCATGTGCCAAAGCACTTTGGGATCACCAGTCAAGGCGTCACCCACGGGAGAGACTCTGCCCTCTGCACCCACCCTGATGCATGGGCTGGGCACCCCAGGGGTGGGAGGGCACCCTGAGGCCACCCAGCTGGAGATGCTGAGCTGCTGACTGCACTTCTCCTGGGTTTAGAAATCTCCAGAGATGGCATGGCATGGCATGGCATGGCATGGCGTGGCACTGCACGACATAGCACAGCATGGCACGGCACAGGGTGATACACTGCGGCACCGCATGGCACAGCATGGCATAGCACTTACCGTGCTGTGACTGCTGTTGCTGCCCGTGCCAATGTGCCGCTCCTCGTAGTGGGATGCAAGGAGGTGGCTGCCGGGAGCAGGCAGGGGGTGAGAGGCCGCAGTGGAGGAACGAGGAAGAAGAGGAGGAGGAGGAGAGAGAGGCAGCATCCTCATCATGAACCCTCATTGTGCACGTACCCACCACCCACGTACATGGCATCACCCTGGCACAGGACCCCCTCAGTTCATGAGGCTGCATTCCATGGGATCCTCTCCCCCTTCCCCACACCCTCCAGCTCAGTGCCCACTGCCAGAGATGGGACAACTCCGCACAACCCATCTGCTGCCCACCAGGACCCGCAGCTTCTCCACCCCGTCCCTGCTGCCAGGGGGCAGTGGCAGTTCCACAGCAAGTGTCCCCAGCCCCGTGAGGAGGCTGCCAACCCCGTAGCAGGTGCCCCCAGCCCCACGGTAGGTTCCCAGCTCCCCGCCGTGCCCCCCAGCTGCTCACTGGTTCAGCCGGAGGTCGAGGGTGAAGGCGGAGCCGAAGGCGTGCACCACGAAGCTCACCCGTGCCAGGTGCAGCCCCTGCGAGAGAGCCGGAGCCGGCAGCCCCTCACCGCCGGCCCCCGGGGGAGGTTAAAATAACACCCCCCGGGTTAAGGCACCCCCACGGGTGCCCTTCCACTTATAACCCCTACAAACTCAATGCCAGGCGCTGAGTCTCGCCCCCATGTCCTCACTCCTGCAGCAACGGGAGGGCACCTGCATCCCATCACCTGCATCCCACCAACCACATCCCACCACCTGCATCCCATCACCTGCATCCCATCAACCACATCCCACCAACCGCATCCCATCACCTGCATCCCATTGACCACATTCCATCACCTGCATCCCATCAATCACATCCCATCACCTGCATCCCACCACCTGCATTCCATCACCTGCATCCCACCAACCACATCCCACCACCTGCATCCCATCACCTGCATCCCATCGACCACATTCCATCACCTGCATCCCATCAACCACATCCCATCACCTGCATCCCATCGACCACATCCCATCACCTGCATCCCATTGACCATATCCCATCAGCCTTCTGCTCAGGAGCTGTGTTTGGCTGAGGGCTGCTGGAGCATCTCCCCCACTCCCCCTGGGTCCAGCTTGGCCACAGCAGAGCTGCTCTGGCTGCCTCCCATCCTGTGGTGCCTGCTGCTCCTGACCTAATTCCTGCCAGCAGGAGCCATGCTCTCTGGCTCCCACCTGAGACCTGACCAACTTGCAGCGCAGGTGAGGGTTTGTCACCAGCTGCATGGCCCTTAGTGAGGGTCAGTCAGCAGTAGCTTGTCCCTTGGTGGGGGTCTGTTGCCAGGGCAAACTACAGCCAGGGGTAGCCAACTCCTCCTTGGGGTGTCCCAGCCTCACGCTGAGACCCCAGGTGCAGCTCAGGGTGGTGAGGTGAGGACAAGGACCCATTTGCCACTATGCAGCCCCCCTCGGAGGGGACACTCCCAGCCATGACCGTGGGCACCAGGTCGGGCAGCACAGCTGGGAGAGGCTGGCAGGGACTCTGCCAGTGCCGCCACCAAACCCCCTGGGATCCGCAGCGGCTGCATCACCCCTTGGCACCCTCCCCAGCGCCCTGCCAGTGCCGGCAGCAGCCTGGCACCCCTGGCAGCTCTCGGCGCCCAGCGGTTTTGCTCAGCGCCGGATTTCAATCACCCTTGCAGCAGCCACCGCTCGTTATTGCTCCTGGAGAGCCGGGGGGGATCGATGCGCCTTGGCCTCCGCAGCCTGCACCGCCTGGCTCAGAGCACTGACCCTGCCGCGCCGGGTACCAGCCCCGTGCCCGCTCCCTTCAACGCCAGCAAGCAGCCGCCGGCCATGAGGCGAAGGTCGCTGGCCAGTGCTGATGCAGCGAGGGGGCGGCCTGGGGCACGGCTCCCTGTGGGGCTGCTCCCGCGTGGCCAGGGTTGCCCTCCGTGGAGCGGGAGCCATGAGTCCATCTGTTCTGCAGCAGCTCTGCCAGCCCCCACCCTGCCCACTCCCACCCTGCCCGTTCCCATTCCCTCTCTCATCGCCCACACACACCTCGCCAGCGCCCAGATCTAATGGGATCTTGTGGCACACAGCAGTGCCCTGCTGGGGATGGGTGATGACAGCACAGGGTCCCCAGGGGGCTGAAGTACCCAGTTTGGGATCACAGAATCATAGAATCAGTCAGGGTTGGAAGGGACCACAAGGAGCAGCCAGTGCCAAGCCCCCTGCCGTGCCCAGGGACACCCTACCCTAGAGCAGGCTGCCCACAGCCTCAGCCAGCCTGGCCTCAAACACCTCCAGCCATGGGGCCTCAACCACCTCCCTGGGCAACCCATTCCAGCCTCTCACCACTCTCATGGTGCAGAACTTCCTCCTCACCTCCAGCCTGAACCTACCCATCTCCAGCTTCACTCCATTCCCCCCTAGTCCTGGCACTCCCTGACACCCTCAAAAGTCCCTCCCCAGCTTTTTTGGAGCCCCCTTCAGATGCTGGAAGGCCACGAGGAGGTCACCTGGGAGCCTCCTCTGCTCCAGCCTGCACAGCCCCAAGTCTTTCAGTCTGTGCTCACAGCAGAGCTGCTGCAGCCCTCTCAGCATCCTCCTGGCCCTGCTCTGGACACTCTCCAGCATCTCCACAGCCCTCTTGTCCCAGGGGCTCCAGAACTGGATGCAGTACTCCAGGTGAGGGATGCTGGTGCCACACACCCGCCCTGGGGTGCGGACAGGCTGGCAAGGGCAGCCCCTTGGGGATCTGCCAGCCCAGCTAAGGACCCCAGAAATAGACAGGGGGGTTGTGGTTCACTTACAGAGCCTCTTCCTCCTCCTCCTCCTCCAGGATCATTTCTGACCCTGGTGTCCAGCTGATGCTTCTGGACCTCTCCTCCTGAGCTGTGCCCCACCAGCCTGCTGGGGTGGGTGACCTGGGACACCACCTGCCCGTCCTGCCATCCGGCCCGGGGAAGCCTCCGCTGCAGCCAGCTGGCCTGCACCGCGGGACCTGTGGGCGAGGGAGCTGCTGCTGCTGCTGGCCCAGGGGTGGCTCGGGGATAGGGGACTGCAGAGGGAGGGGTGGGCACTCAGGGGGCTGTGGATGAGGAGGGACAGAGGAGGCTGAGCACATGGGGGGCTGAAAACGTGAGGGGCTGGAGACACAGGGTGCTGAGGATGAGGAGGGCTGAAGGCAAGGAAGGTTGAGGACACAGGGGACTAGGGACAAATAGGGATGGGAATGGGGACTTGCTCTGGGGGTGACTCAGGTGCGGCATTGAACCCCCAAGGGGACACCTCTGTCCTGGATGGGATGCCAAGAGGGCATGGAAGGTGGGTATGGGGACACCCAAACTGGTGGTGTGCCCAGGAGGGGACACCCAGGAGCACAGGCTTGGGGGGTGCCCAGGGGACGTGGTGGACCAGTAAGGGGACACACAGGAGAGGAAACTCGAAGGGCCTCAGACACAGTGGTGTGTCCTGGAGGGAACACTCAGGGGACACACGGAGTGGTGGCAGTGGAGGGGGCTGGTAAAGGGATGAGTCCCTGGGGGGTCACCCAGGGGATGTGGAGGGACCCAGGGCTGCCATGGCACCTGGAGTGGGTCTGGGCACAGCAGCACAGCCTGGAAGGGGTGTCCAGGGGACAAGGGGAGCTGGGATGGGGACAGCTTCTGAGGCTGCAGGGGCTGGTGTGGGGACACATCCCCGTGGGAGATGGTGAACTGGTATGGGGACACCTCTGGGAGGGGACACAGAGGGCACACAGAGGGGACATAGAGGGCTGGTAGGGAAACACCTCCTAAGGGGACAGGGAGAGCCTCTATGGGGACATCCTTTCAGAGGGGACACCCAGGGGACGGGAGAGTTGATATGGGGGACACTTCGACCATAAGGGGGCCACTATGGGGACACCTGCACAGGGGACAGCCAGGGGACACCAGAGGGCTTCTATGGGGACACATGGCGAGAGGACACGGAGGGCCTCTGCAGGGACATCTTCTGGGGGGCATCCCAGGGGACAGGGCACTCGATTCGATACGGGGACATGAGGGGCTGCTATAGGGACATCTCCCGGGGGGGGACAGCCAGGGGACACGGCGGGAACCGCTACGGGGACACCTCCGGAGAGGGCAGGCAAGGCTGCCATGGGGACACCCCCGCGGGCACAGCGCGGGGCCGGGGTTGCGGGGCGGCGGGGGCGGCAGGTGCGGGG
>WAAF01019553.1:103241-165917 GCA_013400475.1 Tricholaema leucomelas
CCAGCCCCGGCTGCCGCAGCGCCGCTGGCACCCCCGTGGCATTGCAGCACCGGGGCCCGGCCGGTATCTCCTCCCCACCTGGCAGGTATCACTCACACTCCCCCGGGCCCGGTACCGGAGCCGCTGCTCTCCTCCTCCGCACCCACCGCCCCTCTTCCAGTACCATTTCCAGAGCCGGTACCGAAGCCTCCACCAGTCCCCAGTCAGGGCTGGAATGGAGGAGTCAGTACCAGACCCCCCAGTGCGAGACCCCCGAGCCAGCACAGGGCATCTCCACCCCCGCCCTGGGCTCCTCGGCCAGACGCCCCCCAGCAGGGACTGCAGTGGTCGAGCCAGCACCAGACACCCTCCTCAGTCAGTACTGGACCTTCCCAACCAGTGCCAGCCCTCCCAGCCACTATGACACCTCCCCTCCAGCGCTGCCCCCCAGCCGGGAGCAGGCTCCTTATCCAGTGCCCCCCTCCTCAGCCCCCAGCCCCCAGTCCCCAGCCAGGACTGCAGTGGCTCAGCCCATACCAGTCGCTCCCCAGTCAGTAGAGAGCCACCAGTACTGGACCTCTCCCAGTCAAGACTGAGCTCCACCAAGGACTGGACTGCACAACCAGCAGCCCCCCCCCTGCCCCCCAGCCAGCACAACCCTGCCCAGCCAGCACAGCACCCTCCAGCGTTGACCCTGAGCCTCTCAACTGCTCCCAGGTCCCTCGCTGCCCCCTGGCCACCACTGGAGTTTCTAACTGGTGCCAGGCTCCCAGCTGGTGTTGGGTCTCGCTCTGCATCAGGACTCCCAGCCCTTATCAGGACACTCAGCCATGATCACAGCCCCCAGGCTGGGACTGAAGCACACACCACACCCCCCCAGTCACTGCTGAGCCCTCTCGGCTGGTTCTGTCCCTGACTGCTCCAGTGTCCCCGCTCAGTGCTGCTGCTGGCCCTGGGACTGCAGCTTAGGGGAGGACACTGGGAGTGGGGGTGCTGGCAGCTGGAGGCGTGGGTGAGTCTTGGACCAGCTCTGGGGGGTGGATGCTGAGAGGTCTCCACCCACAGCCAGGCTTAACCCGCAGGAAGTACCAGAACCAGACCCCACCTCGGGGTGCCCTGCTTTGGGGGGGGGAGGCTGCTTTCAGGGGGTGCTCCAGGGCCATGTCCCTCAGCTGCTGTTGAGGGGACAAAGCTGCAGTCATGTCCTGGTTGTTCAGCAGTGGGATGGGAGAGTCCAGCACTGTGAGAGGGGGACACCCACCCCATGGGGGGCACCAAGCTGTGGGGCACTGGGTGGAGGTCTGAAGGCGATGGTCAGAAGGAGCATCCTTGCCTGGGGCAGCCTCACTCCTCCCCTCTGACCAGTTGGGCTCCATGATCTCAAAGCTCTTTTCCAACTGAAACGGTTCTGTGACTCCAGGAGCCTGAGCTCAGCAGGGGGCAGGCAGGGCCCTGAAGCTGTGACCTGCTGCCCTCAGACCTTCATCTTCCTCCGTGCAGGTTTTTGTTTCCTCACAGATGTCTTTGCTGCAAGAGTGGATTGGCACAGGCTGCCTGGGGAGGTGGTGGAGTCCCCAGCCCTGGAGGTGGGTCAAGAACCACGTGGCCATGGCACCTGGCACCATGGTTGAGTGGTGCTAGGTCGATGCTTGGACTGCATGACCTCAGAAGGCTTTTTCAGCCCCAACAGTTTTTGATTCTCTACCAACCAGCCCCAAACACAGCCATGAGGTGAGCACCCTGCAGCATCAGGCACAGCACTGCCCCAGCTTCTGCACCTCAACCAGCTCTGCAAGGTGCCCAGCCCAAGCTCTCCCAATGCTCTTCTGGCAGGCCTCAGGGCCACAGTGCAGAGAGCACTGCCCAGGAGAGACTCTGCTCCTGCTCACAGCAAATAAACCTCCAGCAAGAACATCTGACCCAAGGCCTGAAGAGTGCCCAAGGCTCCACAGAGCCAGGACCCCACGATGCAGGTCACTGCTCAGCATCAGAAGGGCACAGGCAGCAGCCAGGGCAACCCTCCAAGGGCAGGGGGAAGGACACTTGTCCCCTCGCAGCTGCTTCCCCAGTGCCATCTCTGCTAATGCTGCCCCACTGAGCACCACTGGCACAAGGCAGGTCAGTACCTGCAGGGCACAACTGAGCACCTTGAGTCACATCCACCAGTCACAGCATGAACCAGGCTGGAAAAGAGCTTCGAGATCACTAAGCCCAACCCATCCCTAACAGCTTCTGATTCACTGACCCCTGGCACAGAGTGCCTCATGCAGCCTCCTCTTAAACACCTCCAGGGATGGGCACTCCACCACCTCCCTGGGCAGCCCATTCCAGTGCCAACCTCTCTTGCTGTGGAGAACTTCCTCCTAACATCCAGCCTGACCCTGCCCTGACACAAGCTTGAGGCTGTGTCCCCTTCTTCTGTCCCTGGCTGCCTGGCAGCAGAGCCCAACCCCAGCTGGCTACAGCCTCCCTGCAGGCAGCTGCAGACAGCAATGAGCTCTGCCCTGAGCCTCCTCTGCTGCAGGCTGCACACCCCCAGCTCCCTCAGCCTCTCCTCACAGGGCTGTGCTCCAGGCCCCTCCCCAGCCTTGCTGCCCTTCTCTCAACACTTTCCAGCACCTCAACATCTCTCTTAAACTGAGGGGCTCAGAACTGGGCACAGGACTCAAGGTGTGGCCCGAGCAGTGCTGAGCACAGGGGCAGAAGGACTGCCCTGGTCCTGCTGGTCTGGGGGGACCTGGCTCACCCTCAGGCCAGCTCAGCTCTCTTTGCTGTCTAGGGCAGAGCTGGGCTCTCCCTGCAGGAGGCTAAGCACCCCAAGATGCTGTGCAATTGGTGCACACACTTGGACCTGTCCTCCAGGAATTCTCTTTCCATCATGACAGCAACCAGCCCCAGAGACATGCTCCCAGCAGTGCTCTGTGCCTGGTGTGGTGCAGCTCCTGCAGCAGCTTTGCTCAGCCCTTTGTACCCTGTGGAGGGTCCCCAGCCAGAGCTTGGCCACTGCACTGGAGAATGAGCCAGGAGGACCCTCTGATGCCTCATGTTCAGCCTCCTGCTCACAGCAGCTCTGCCTGACCCAGCTGCTGAGGGCTTCAGCTCAAGCCCCGAGCAAAGCAGGGTGCTTGTCCTTCCCTCAGGGACTGACACTCTCCCAGGACAGACAGCACTGCTCTGGGTACCCAGCCCAGGGCTGCCCCCCCCTCCTGGGCAGGGAGCCTTTCCCACTGAGGGGTTGGCTCCGTCCTTTGGGACTGCCCTTCAAGTCGCAGGCTGCTTTCAGACACCCTTCAGCCTCCTCCTGGCACGACTCTGAGCTCCTCTCCTTGGCTCCGTGCCCAGGAGAGGTCGATAGTCTCCAGTTTCTCCACATCCCTCCTCACCTGGAGCCACCCCCGGGCTGGCTCCAACTGCTCCTTGCAGCCTGCCGACCACATTCCGTGTGCAGAGCATGTGTGGGGTGACGCTGGGTGACCAGAGCCACCCCTGCCTTGTGCTCAGCCTGGTGCCCACCAGCACCCACAGCTCCTTTCCAGCACTGATGGACATTTCAGCAGCCTGAGCTGTGCTGGGGTCACCAAACAGCTCCCAGGAGCTCATCTTCCAATTTATTTCCAAGTTTAAAAGTCTGCTAAAATCCTCCAGCTTAGTCCCAGTTACGAACGGCTGCAAATAGAGATCCAACCAAGCCACCCCCGGGGCCCTCCTCTCCCTCCCCACACCTCTGAGGAGCAGGTGGGAGGAGCAGCAGGTCCTGCTCTCACTCGGGAAGGGCAAGGAACAGATTTTTCCAGAGACCATCTGGTCAGCAGCACAGTGAGGAGCCGAAGGAGGAAGCAGGAAGAAGCTCTCAACGGAGATCCCAGCCGAACCATGCCAGCCCCCAGCAGCTGCCAAGAGAGCTGCCCAGGTGCCCAGTGCCCGCTGGAGCCCAGGATGCAGTCCTGCTCCTCACTCCAGCTCCCAGGGAAGGACCTTCTGAAATGCCTTCCTAAGCTCTTCCCAGCTCCCACCCAGCGCCAGGAGGTGGCTTCAGCCTAGTCCAGCTGCCAAAAGAAGTTCTCCAGCCGGGGGTAAGAGGTCCCTGTAGCCTCTCTGCAGCAGCTCCAGCAGCTCTTGTCCCCTCTGTCTGCCCAGGCAAGCTCTGACTTCTGCTTCAGGACGGAGCAGAGCTGAGACTCGTCGCTGCTGTCCCTCACCTTGATGTGTGTCCTCTGCAGCAAGTCCCTGTCCACAGGCTGCAGCCTGCTGTCCTGGGCCCCTGGCAGCACGGAGAGCAGTTGGACATCCCAGTCTGACTCAGAAGAGCTTCTGCCGAGGTCGTGCCCAGGCTGTGTGTTGCGTGGCAGGGGCAGCCCAGGGCACGGTGCCCGCTCCCCGCTGCGGCCTGGCAGGGCAGGTAGCTGCGGTGCTGCCTTCTCTGCTGCCCCGACACAGAGGGAGCAGCAACATCTGGCTGCAGCCACAGGCAGCTTTGGAGAGGGCAGCTGGCCAGCGGCACAGCTGCTCTGGCTGATGGTGCTCTCCAGGTCAGAACCCTGCAGCCTGCTGGGGACCTGCTCAGTGTGCCCCAGGAGCTGCCCCCCTCGGCAGCTGGCACTCGGCTTGCCCCAGCCACACCTGCTGCTGGCTGCAGCCTCTGAGGGATGGAGCCCCACGGGCATGGCTTCGAGGGAACCTGCCCACGGCGCAGGGTGCCAAGGCAGGCACAGGTCCAAGCCAAGGGAGCTCTGAGGTCTGTGCTCTGTGCCCAGGGCACCCACCCCAGCGGCTGCTGGCTCACGGGGAGAGAGGCCAGCACCCAGCTCCAGCCTGGGCTTCTTCCCGCCCTGGCTGCTGTGCCCGGGGCAGAGCTGGCGTTTCCTGGGGGCGGGCAGTGCCCCTGGCAGGTGCCTGGCACCCCCTGGCCGCTCGGCCGCGGCAGTTGTGCCTCCCACGGCCACAGCCACCACAGCACTGCCCCAGCCCAGCCCAGGAGCCAGGCCCGGAGCAGTGCCCCTGGCTGCAGCCTCCTCCCCGGTGCCAGGCGCAGCACAGCTCCTGCGGCTGAGCACAGCTCCGGCAGGCAGCCCCCCAGGGCGCTGCTGCGGCAGGCTGCAGCCCTCTGCAGGGGCAGGGCAGGGGGAGCAGCTCCTGGCCTGCAGGCCACGGGCACACTCCAGGCCGGGCAGCAGTCCCACAGCAGCCTGCTCTGGCTGCTCCCTCTCCTTTCTCAGCATCTCAGATCCTCCCAGAACTCGCGCTCCAGGCCCCAGGTGTTCATCTGCCAGGCAGGACTGAGGTACCCTGAGAAGAAGCAGCAGTTATTGCCCACCCCGGCCTGGCAACAGCCCCCCCCAGGCACAGCCTTTCTGCAGGGTATGGAGCCCTGCTCAGGGGAGAGGAAGAAAGTTTCGAGAGTGCTGAGGCTCAGCAGGCAGCGGCAGCGCTGCTGGCAGAGGGCACAGGCAGCAGGAGGCACCTCTGAGGTTTCTCCACAGCCCAGGGCCTGGCACAGGACTGTTACAGAGCAGCAGAGCTTGTGAGGGACACAGGGACAGAAGAGATGGGCTCGGCCCATGCCTATCCAGTGCCATCCTGCAGCCAGCAGGGACCTCCCCACCCAGAGCAGGCTGCTCACAGCCCCACACAGCCTCCCCTGCACTGCTGCCAGCCATGGGCAGCTCCCAGCTCTCTGGGCAGCCTGGCACAGGCTCTCCCCACCCTCAGTGCCAAACCTTTCTCCCTTCTCTCCACTCTCAAGCTCCTCTCTCAGTTTCCAACCATCCCCCCTTGGCCTGGCCCAACAGCTCCTGCTCAGAACTCTGTCCCCAGCTCTCTGCTGGGCCCTTGAAGCACTCCAAGGCCACCACAAGGTCTCCCTGCAGCCTTCTCTCCTCCAGCCTGCCCAAGCCCAACTGTGGCCTCCTCTGGCCCTGCTGCAGCAGGTCCCTGTCTGTGCTGAGCCCTCCAGAGCTGCCCCAGCACTGCAGGGAGGTGCAACAACATCTCCCATGGCTCATCTGAGCCTTGCCTGGCAGTTACCACCAGGCTGATCCTGCAGTCAGCCACAGGCTCCTGCTCCCCGGCACCAGGCACGAAGGAGCAGCAGCAGAGAGGCTCAGGCCTTGCTTACAGGCTGCAGGAGTTGGCAGAGGCCGGGACTGACCTGGCTGAGCGCTGCAGGCAGCTGGTGGTGAGCTGGGCAATGATGGCATCCACGGCGGCGTACTGCGAGGCGTCCAGCGCGAACCGCCGGTGCCCAGCGCTGCGCAGGTGCTGCCGGGGCAGAGGCTCTGTTAGCAGCGCTCACAGGGGGCACCTGAGCTGCCAGCCCCTGCCCACAGCTAGCACAGGGCGAGCAGCCCTTCCCCAGCCCGTGGCTGGAAGCAGACCTGGGAGCTGTAGACCAGGCCTGCAGGAGCTGCCAGCAGGGATCCTGAACCCACAGCACCTGTGGTGAGGAGCTGGTGCCAGCACCCAGCAGCAGCACAGAGCCTTCCCCAGCAGCTACTGCAGGTGCAGGCCCCAAACACCTTCTGTCACTACAGGTTGGGCTCTGAAAGCCATCTTGTTTGGTGGTTCTGTGCTCCATGACCTCCCTGTGCCAGGGTCTCCCCACCCTCACAAATATCCTCATCTCCTGTTTGCTCATTCATTCCCCAGAGGTGGCTACAGAGCCAGCTTCAGGGCTACCTCTGACAGCCACAAAGGGCCAGTGCTGGCCAAGTGCAGCCAGGAGAGCTCTTTGGGGCAATCTACAACCACCCCCACTCAGAGCACTCAGCAGGATGTCCAAACCCTAGGGGCAGCCCAACCAGGGACTGTTTCCACCTCGGAAAGAACATCCAAGCTGAGTCTCCTGCATCTTTAATGTCTGCTCAGCTCTCTCAGGTGCTGGCCTAGCCCCAAGCCTCTGATGCTGACTCTAATCCCAGCCCTGTCCTTTGTTGGAGATAAGGAAACCTCTTTCCACCTTTTTAACCAGCCTGTGCCCCCTGTTCGGTGTGGGAGAAGCTTCCCAGCTGCGGGAGCAGGACAACCCTCGAGGCTCTCCTGGCCCCAGAGGTGAGCAGAGTGCTCCATTTTCCAGGTCCCTGTTTGTGCAGCCCAGGAGGTCAGCACAGACGCTGAGGCTGCCCCTGGGAGCCAGCCCCAAGGCTGTAGGGGCAGCATCTGGCTCCTTCCAGCAGGGTCTGTACCACCGATGGGCTCACTGCTGAGTGCCCCTCTGTGACCTCTGCATGAGCCACGTCTCAGGGCAGCCTTTACCTCCTGCAGCTCCTCGAAGGTCTCTTGGCAGCACTCACAGAATCCTCTCCTCCTCCTGGGCACGGTGACTGCCGTGGACTGGGCACTCTTCTCCCCTTCGCTGCGCACAGGGCAGCCCTGGGGGCCCCTGCCAGGCAACACCAAAGACCTGCCCATGCTGGACACCACCAGCAGTACCCAGCTGCCTGCCTGCAGCTCTGACCCAGAGCAGGGCTCCTGCCCCTCAGGTGTTCTCTGGATGCCAGGAAGCAGCAGGGCAGCAGCTGGGGTAAAAGCTTGCACAGGAGGAGCTGCAACCTACCTGGCCCTGCAAGGGTTTGGGAGGCTCTTCAGGGGCTCAAAGGGGCTGCAGCCTTGGGGTGCCAGGAAGTTCAGGCTGGGGAAGCTTTTGAACTGGTGATAGAAGGGTCGGAACTGCCTGAAAGCAGATCAGGACATCAGGCTCCTGGCTGGCAGTGCCTGGGCACAGCTGTCCCTGCCACAGAGGGGCTCAGGGTGCTGGCTCACTTGGGACTCTGCCCATGGCTGCCCCAGAGATTTCCCAGCTCTCACTGGAAGCACCAAAGGCAGGTCCCAGTGAGAGCCCTGCTGGGGATGCTGTGGGCAGAGGCAGGTTGCCTGCTCATGCACCAGCCCAGAGTGCCCCCAAGCAGAGCAGCTGCAGCCAGAGCAGCGCTCACACGGCCGCAGGGAAGGGTTTGGTGCCCTGGCAGCTCTCTCCTCACACTGCATGGAGTAGGTAGAACCCAATACTCGACTCAGGTGTGGTCTCCAGAGTACTGAAGCAGAGCTGTGGGCACTGTTAGGGTTACAGAGCTGCCAGGAAGAGCAGAGAGCAGAGCCCTGGGTGCTGGCTGCTGCGCTCGAGTTACAGGCCCTGACCTCGTGTTTCAATCTCTCTCCTCACTTCAGAGGGCTCCAGCAGATTAAGTGACCTGCTGAGGATCACAAACAGGATCTGAGCAAGGCACAAACCTCTGGGACAAGTCTCATTTAACACCTTCTCCCTGAGACACATGAGCCACCAGATTGTTTCTCTGTGTCTCATCTGCCTCCCCCTAGGAGAGGGTCAACTTCCCAGCGTGGAACAGGCTCTCCAGGCAAGCAAAACTCTGCCCTGTGCTCAGAGCATCCCCTGGCAGCTCAAACCAGGGAAGGGCTCCTGCCCTGGCAGCCCTTGAGGCTTTGGGTGTGATATTTAGTAAGGTCTCACCTGCTTTGGTCTTCAACCTTCAGAAATGGAGGCTTCAGTTTTCCTGCTAGAGAGAGAGAGCTGCTTAGAAGCTGCCAGGGTCAGATTCATACAGTCAATAATTCATAGAAGGGGCTGGGGCTGGAAGGAACCTTCAAGATCAGCCAGTTCCAAACCCTCTGCCACGGGCAGGGACATCTCCTGCCAGCACAGGGTGATCAAGGACTCATCCAGCCTGGGCCTGAACACCTCCAGGGAGGTTGTGGAGCACAGAAGCACCCAATGTGATCGAAGATCACATTGGGTGCTTCTGTGCTCCACAACCTCCCTGGGAAACCTGTGCCAGGGTCTCACCACCCTCAACCTGCACCAGGGTCTCACCACCCTGCTCTCCCTTTCCCTTCACACACCAGCCCAGAAGGGTCAGGCCCAAGCAGTAAGAGCTGCTGGAGACAACCCAAGATGCAGCAGAGCCAAGCCTGGCATGAGAGCACCACTAAGAGCAGTTCCTGTCCTTCAGTCTGTCCCCGAGGAGGGCAGGCAGCAGCTATGCTTCCTACAGAGGCATCAAAGCTATTAAGGGAGCAGGGAAAGCCTCAGCAGTGCACTCAAAGCTTCTCAGCCAGCCCGGGGGAAGAGGCCACCAGGTCGCTGCTGCCTGCACATCCCAGCAGGGACCCACTCAGGAGCAAGTGACCCCCAGGCGTTCCCACGGGGAGTTTGCCTGACCCTGAACCCAAACCTCTCCTGCCTCCCCGAGGGCCCCCGAAGGGCGAGCAGCTTCAGCTCCTGCCGACCCCGACCCTCGGTGCTGTTCTCCCCGAGGCAGCTCAGCCCTCGGGCTCCGGCAGGGCTGTTCCCACCTGCGCTGCGCAGCCCCGGGCATGCTGCTGCCTCACGGCTGTAGTTATTTCAGCCCAGGGTGGCGTTTTTCTGTGGCAAGGCTGCCACATGCTTGGCACTTCTGACAGCCAGGCCGCACCCAGGGCCCTAGATAGAGCCGAGCAGGTGGCAGGCTCCGGCGGCAGGGCGCTGAGCGGAGCCGAACGGTTCAGCTGCCGCCGCAAGTCCCCAGGCAGGGCTCGGTGTGCGCCGCGGTGCCGAGCTGTGAGCTCGCAGAACACAATCTGCCTCATCCCACGGCTCTCAGAGCCTCTTCTCACCACCTTCCCCCTCCTTAAAGTGGAAAATCATCTCCCAAGCGTCACCAGCAGAATCCAGGTTGCAGCCTGCTCCGAGCGCTCGCTCCGGCAGCCGAGGCAGGGAAGGCACAAAGGAGCTGACGTCAGCACTGCCAATCTGGGTACCACAATCGGCTCTCGTCTAATTGCAGACGAGAACTTGGGTCCCCCCACCCCCCTCCCCTGCCTGCCTCCCCCTTGGGAAGCGCTATCCCAGGAGCGGTGTCTCAGCAGCAGGCTGCAGCGGTGAGTGGGCAGGGAGGAGCAGGCTCTGCTCTGGAGGATGCATTATCCTCTGCAGCCTGGCTCGGAAGCAGAGCATTGCCAGAGGCACACAGCTGTCAGGCCTGGAAGGGACCTCAAGGATCACCCAGTTCCAACCTCCCTGCCATGGGCAGGAGCACCTCACACTTGATCAGGTTGCTCAGAGCTGTGAGGATGATTGGGGGAGTTGAGCATCTACCCTGCAAGAGAGGCTGAGAGCCCTGGGGGTGTTCAGCCTGGAGAGGAGAGGCTGAGATCTGAGCAGGGAGTGCCAATAGCGGAGGGGTGGGGGGCAGTGGCTGGGGCCAGGCTCTGGTGGGGGTTCAGCAGCAATGAGCCAAGGAGCAATGGACACAAACTGGAGCAGAGAAGGTTTCAGCTCAACAGGAGGAGAAAGTTCTGTGGTGTGAGGGTGCAGGGCCCTGGAGCTGGCTGGCCAGAGGGGGTGTGGAGTGTCGTTCGCGGCAGACTGTCCGAGCCGGCCGGGATGCATTCCGGGGTGACCTGCCCTGGCTGATGCTGCCTTGGCAGGGGGTTGGACTGGATGAGTTCTGGAGGTCCCTTCCAGCCTCTAAAGCTCTGTGATCCAGTCTGGCCTTTGAAACTTCCAGGGATGAGGCTTCCACCACTCCCTGGGCAACCTGTGCCAGGCTCTCACCACCCTCATGCTGAAGAACTACTTCCTAACATCCAATCTGAATCTCCTCAGTTCCAGCTTTGCTCCACTCCCCCCAGTCCTGTCGCCACCTGACAGCCTAAAAAGTCCCTCCCCAGCTTTCTTGTGGCCCCCTGCAGATCCTGGAAGGCCACAATGAGGTCTCCTTGGAGCCTCCTCTCCAGACTGAACGCTCTCCCACCTCTCTCAGCCTGTCCCCATGGCAGGGCAGCTCTAGCTCTGATCATCCTCGTGGCCTTCGCTGAACACCTTCCAGATCTTTGCTGTCCCAGGAGCTCCAGAACTGGGCACAGTGCTCAAGGTGGAGTCTCACCAGAGCAGTGCAGAGGGGCAGAATCCCCTCCCTCACCCTGCTGGTTGTGCTTCTCTTGAAGCTGTGGAGGCTCAGAGGCAGCAGCAGAGCTCTGGGCTGCCTCAGGACCCTGAGGGCTGCACGGCACAGGGGGACTGGGTTCAGCAGCACTGCCTCTATGCCCTCAGCTCTGCTGAGGCTGCAGCCAGAGCCAGATGAGGAGGTCCAAGCTCCCTTCCGGACAGACTGCCTTAACCCTTGGCATGTTTGGGGCTGCTGGAGTTTCAGGTGGGTTTTTCAGCTTCTAAATGAGGCTTCTTGAAGCAGCTCCACTCAGTCCCCAGTGTGAACTGGAGCTCAGCTGAGGGCCTACCTTTGTGTGGGTTCCATCCGGACGCAGGGCACTTGGCCTAGAGGCAAAAGGGACAGGTTGAGTCTGGGAGGCAGCAGAGGCAGGGCTGCAGCTGCCAGTCCCAGGGTGACATCCCAGCAGCCTCACCCATCCCTCCTGCAGCAGAGATTTCATCACCTCCCCCTGGTATTGCCTCCCAAGTTCCCTAGACCCAGTTTGAATGTGCTGGCACTGCCCTCGTTCCCTAGGACAGCTAAACCCCCTCAGGGAGCCAGTGCCCAGCTGCAGCTGATCTTCCTGTTACCCTCAGTCCCTTAGGGGTCACAATCAGGAGCAGCTGTGCTGCAGGTGGCACTGATAACCAAGGGCTGCCTCCTCAGCTGCTTTTACCCCTGTTTTGTAAGAGCTCCTCTGAATGCTGCCATCTGCACTAACAGGCAGGAGCAGCAGTGGTGGCTGGAGGCCTGGGGCACTGCCCTGCTCACTGCTCCACAAGCAGCTGGGAGCACACAACTGGTTAGGATGGAGGAGACCTTTAAGATCATGCACCCAGCACTGCCTGGGCACCACCAAGCCACAGCCATCAGCACCACAGCTACACTTTGAAGCCCACCCCAGGGGGACTCCACCACTGCCCTGAGCAGCCCAGGCCAGGCCTCGGCAGCCCTTCTGGGGAAGAAATTGTTCCTCATGGCCAACCTAAACCTCCCCTGGGGCAACCTGAAGGCATTTCCTCTTGTCCTATCACTTGTTCCCTGGTAGAAGAGCCCAGCCCCCACCCAGCTCCAGCCTCCTTTCAGGGAGCTGTAGAGAGCAATGAGGTCTCCCTCAGCCTCCTCTTCTCCAGACTAAACACCCCCAATTCCCGCAGCTGCTCCCCAGAGGCCTTCCCTAGACCCCGAGGGTTTCTTAGCTGCTGAGGAACCCTGAGCCCCTGGCAGTGGCTGGAGCCAGCTCAGTTACCTCTGTCTTCTGGCACAGCTTCCTCGCTCCCGCGGCAGCACGCAGCAGCTGCTGGGTGTGGGCCAGCATGTCTGTGCAGTGGGCAGTCAAGGAGCCACAGCTCAGCAGCAGCAGGCGAGCTCTGCCCCTCCAGCGACCGCAGAGCAGCTGCCCATGCCCACGGGGCAACGGCAGGGAGCCTGCCACTGCCCAGCACAGCATCCCCACTGCGTGCCTAACCAGCCCCAGGAGCAGCCCCAGGGCGCTTTCAGGGTCAGCACTTTGCTCTTCAGCAGAGCTGGAGCTGGCTTTGGGACCCTGCAGGACAAAGGCACCGCTGGGAGCTTGCAGCAGGCAGGCAGGGCCCTGCCAGGCTGTGTGACCCTGCTGCGGCTCCGCAGAGCTGCTGGGGAGGGCACAGGAGCTGCAGCTGCCTCCAGCAGGCAGCCAGACAGGCCCAGCCACAGCTCTTTGTCACTGTCAGCAGCCACTCAGCAACCTTCTACTCCAGGTCTATTCTTAGAATCAGAGTCCCAGCATCTGTCTTGCCCATCACCCCCTCCTCATCCATCACCCCCTCCTCATCCATCACCCGGGCAGGAAGCTTCTTCCAGCACAGCTCCTCCAACATCAGCACTCCCTAATTACCAAGGGCCAAAGGCTGCCAGCAGCAGGAGCTGCACTTCCAGGTCAATTAGGAGAAATGAGCTTTGTGCAACCAATTAATGCACCGCCCGAGCTGTTAACAGTCACTTCAGCTCCCAGTGCTCGCTGTTGTGACAGCAGCAGGGGCCAGACGCAGGTCCAGCTGGTTTCTGACAGGCAGCCCTCACCTCGTGGTGCCCTCTGGTGCCATCAGGCACACGCCAGGTGTCACTTGCAGCTCCTTTCTTCTCCCGTGCCACTCTCACTGCACCACTTCTGCTCCCCCCAGCTCCGAGGGGCAGCCCAAAGGATACCATCCACGTGCACGACCTGCACTCCCCACAGGCGAGCTCTGGCCAGGATGCTGCTGCCACTGCAGGTGTCCTGCACAGACAGAGAGGTCTGCAAGGGCCAGCTCAGAGCAGAGATGGCTGCAGGAGCACATGCAGCTGTAAATCTAGTTCAGAGAGACTCTTCCTGCTGCCCACCTGACAGACCAGTGCCTGGCTGCTCGAAACCAGGGCACAGCAGAGAAGGTTCCAGCTCATGCTTCATCTACCTCGAACTAAGAGAAGCATCTAGGTCAGGCTTTCAGCTGCAGCAAGGATCAAGTGGGCACTGGAATGCTTCTGGCCACTTGTGGTATCAGGGACAGGACTGCAGGGAAGCCTTTTGGCCCAGCCTTGGACCTTTAGTTCTCTCTGGACTGAACATTCCTCTAGCAATAGCTCTGCGCTGAGGTTCACAGAATGAACCAGGTTGGAAAAGACCTCCAGGATCATCAGGTCCAACCTCTCACCTGACCCTTTTAACTAACCCCTGGCACCGAGTGCCTCATCCAGCCTCTTGCTCCAAGCTCCCAGACCACTGGGCCCAGGTCCTAGAAGTAGCACTGTGCAGATGACAGCTCCATGCAGAGCAGTGCCCAGCAGTGCTGCAGAGCCACAAGCAACTGCTTCAGACCTTTCTCAGCCCCAGAATCTGCTCCCTTCAGCAGGCAGGTGCTCTGCAACAGTGGCTGGCACCAGTTCTGCAGGGCTCAGCAGTCCTCTGAGCACACCCAGCCAGAGAAGAGCCCAAGCAGAGGCTGCTCACCTGCTTCTTCATGGCCTTCTGCAGCAGCTCCTTGCCCCTGCTGATCAGGGCCTGCAGAGAAAGGAGCCAAGTACCAGGTTAAAGCAAAGAGCCCTCAGGCAGCAGCAAGCTGTCCAGCAGGAGCTGCTTCCAGTGAGGCCTGCTCTCTGCTGGGGAGGGGAACCTGGCCAAGGCTTCATCTCAGACAGCAGAGCTCAGCTCCTGCAGCCACCGCAAGCCACGGAGGCACCATCAGGTCTGCAGCAAGCAGCTGCTCAGCCAAGGCTGGGCTGTTACTGAACAGCAGGGAATGCTCCAGAGCAAGCCAAGGGGAAGCAGCAACTCAGCTCAGAAACTGCCTGCCACGTCCCAGCAGGCTGGCAGGGGCTAGGAACATCCTGGGGAGTGAGTCTCATTGGCAAGCCCAGCCTCAGGCAACGAGCTCAGTGTAAGCCTCGGATGGTGCCGAGAGGGAGCACAGGGAGGGGACAAACCCCCTGGGTGAGTGACACCATCTCAGGCTTACCACCCACAGGAGCCCAGAGGTGCCAGAGGCCACCCCTGAGGCTCTCCTCACGGCTGCCACCAGACACCAGCATGCATTGGAGCTTTGGCCACAGGCACTCAGTCTGCCCAGAGAGCCAAGTCCCCTTCTGGGAGCTGCTCCTTGTAGGTATCCTCCCACATCACAACGGTCTGGGAGCAGCCAGAGCCTGACCTGTTCTTCACAGAATCACTGAATTAACCAGGTGGGAAAAGCCCTTCCAGATCCTCAAAGATGTGTGTGGCCTGCTCAATTCAGTGATTCTCTTCTCCACACAGAATCCTTTTGCTTGGCAAAGCCTTTTGTGGTCCCTGTTTACAGCCCACAGCTGTGCCATGCCCATTGGAGAGGACACAAAGGGTGAGCAGCCAGGGAGAACCTCCACAAAATGCTTGCTGAAGGCAGGACCAACCTCCCCTCCCAGCACCAGTCTCATTTCTACTCTGCAGGTGCCTTGGGCCAAACTTTTAGAGCTCTTACAGTGTCTGGTAGCTTCTGCTGAGGTCTGGTGTGGTGCCCTTTGGGGGCAAGAGGCATCAGGCTTGGGGTTTTTGCACCTTCTGAAGTTCCATTGCTCTGCTTCTCAGGCCAGGTCCTGCCTTGGTCTCGTTTGGCTTCTTTGCTGCTGGACACCACACAGCTGATTTCTTTGCTGAGGAAGCTTTCAGTCACCTGCAGCAAGAGGCAGAACAGACCAGCTCTGAAACCATCCCAGTCTGAGCTGGAAGTGCCCTGCTGAGCACCAACTCTGAGCTCATCCAGTCCAACCCCTGCCAGAGCAGCACCATCCAGGCTAGCTCAGGGCACACAGAACACATCCAGACAGGCCTGGGAAGGCTCCAGAGAAGGAGACTCCACAACCTCTCCGGGCAGCCTGTGCCAGGCTCTGGGACCCTCACAGGAAAGAAGTTCCTCTTGTGCTGAGCTGAACCTCCTGTGCTGCAGCTTCCATCCACTGCTGCTTGTCCTGTCCCAGGGAGCAGTGAGCAGAGCCTGTCCCCCCCTCTTGACCCCCAACCTCAGACAGTTACAGACATTGATCCAAATCCCTCTCAGGCTTCTCCTCTCCAGACTCTCAGCCCCAGGGCCCTCAGCCTCTCCTCACCAGGCAGTTCCAGTCCCCTCATCATCCTCACAGCTCTCCCTTGGGCTCTCTCCAGCAGTTCCTGTCCCTCTGCAACTGGGGAGCCCCAAACTGAAGGCAGTGCTCAAGATGAGGTCTCCCCAGGGCAGAGCAGAGGGAGGGGAGAACCTCCCTGGGTCTGCTGGACACACTCTGCTGGATGCCCCCAGGCCCCCACTGGCCCTCTTTGGGCACATTGCTGCCCATGGATGTTCTCCCCCAGCACTCCCAGCTCCCTCTCCTTGGGGCTGCTCTCCAGCAGATCCTCTTCCATGCTTCCCTGCTGCCTCCCACCAGAGGAGCCCCTGCCAGGCCCAGAAGACACACACTGAGAGCCACCACCAGAACCTCCAGACTGCCTCCACAGCACTGCCTGAGGCACCTACTCCTCAAGCAATGGCTCCAGAACCAAAGCAGTAGCTGAGGCAAAGGCCCCGGGCACAGAATCATGGAATGGGTTGGGTAGGAAGGGACTTTGAAAGCTCATCCAGTCCAGTCCCTGCAGCCAGCAGGGACATCCCCAACTAGAGCAGGCTGCTCACAGCCCCACACAACCTGAGCTGGGATGGTTCCAGGGATGGAGCTTCTAACAATTCAGTGTGCAAGAGGCATTCCCAGCAGAGCAGAAGACACTTTGGCAGGTGGAAGTGAGCAGGAGAGCAGAAGAAAAAGGGAGCCTGGAAAAGCAAACCACACACAGAGACCCCTGCAGAGGGGACAGGGCTGTGAGGAGGAGACAAACCTCTGCAGAGGGGACAGGGCTGTGGGGAGATGGAAACCCAAAGTTTGTGATACTGACTTAGAGGAAACCCAGGAGAAGGCAGAGAGCTGTGGTGCAGAGGTGTGAAGCCCCCAGGAAGGCTCTGGGCACTCTGAAGTGGTTCCTGTCCATAAAAGAGGTTCTGCTGCACTGCAGAGTCCCTGGAGCCACTGCCACAGGCACCACTGCAGCCTGCCCTGCAGCGCTGGAGGTGACTGCAGCAGAGCAGAGGGAAAATCAAATGCCCCAAAGTGTCACCACCCTTACATCAAGGCTAAGTGCAAGACACCAAGAGCAAGCCCAAGGCCACAAGATGTCCTCAAAGGTAAGGAACAAGACCCAGGACCTGGATTTACACATTCCTGTTGAAGTCCTGCTCCTGGAACCATTCCAGGCTTGGAGCTGTGAGCAGCCTGCTGGAGTTGCAGATGTCCCTGCAGGGGGCTTGGGCTGGATGCCCTCTGGGGGTCCCTTCCAACCCAGTCTGGGAATCTCTTCAAGAGCTGTTTTACAGGTGGGTGGCCAAGGGGTAGCTGAATTTAGCATCCCCAAAGGAGCAAGAGAAATGAGAGCTCCACTCCTGTCAGGCATTTCCAAGGGGAAGGTGACCCAGGGTGATGTTGGACAAGACACCAGAGGCACAGCCAAGGGGCTGAAAGAAGCTCCAAGTCATGAGGCAGCTACACAGAGGAGTATCTGCCTGCCGGGAGCAAGTGGGCTCAGAGCTGAAGCTGCATGGCCAAAGAGACGCTGCAAGGATGGCCCCAGGTGCTGGTGGCACAGCCAGGGGACGACAGAAAGCAATCAGCAAGCTCAGCACCAAGGAAAGAACTGCAAATCAGGGTCCCCAGGGGTCCCTACGGCAGAGGCACAGCAGCTGCGGGGACTGAGGAGGCTGTGAGTTAAAGAAGCTTTGGGGCACAGAGGAGAAACCTGCCCCGAACTGCAGCTGCTGGGCCCAAAGTGTGCAGAGAAAGGAAAGCCAAAGAGGAAGCAACTGCTGGGTGCAGCTCCTGCCCCTCGGCCCCCAGCCCCTGCCCCCAGCCTGGGGGCCTGAAGGGAAGCTGCCTTTGGAAGGGTTCTGGGAGAGAATACGAGGAGCTGGTGAACGAGATGAGTGCTGAGGAGCCCCGGAGAGGCCGCGAGGAGTGCCGCACGGAGCCACACCGACAGCTCCCGGGGAGTACCAGTGGCTGCGCCGGGAGAGCCAAGAGCACAGCACACAGCCACGGGAAGAGGCTTGGCTGGTGCCGCCCTGCCTCATCCCTGCCTCATCCCTGCCTCATCCCTGCCTCATCCCTGCTTTCCTTTCCAGGAGACCTTTGGGAGTTTCACAACTTGCCAGAGGCTGCAGTGAGGGCTGAGGGGAAGCAGGCAGCCAGCTGCCACCTACCAGAAGGTGCTCCTAGGACCGGGCCACCACTTACCCCTGCCCCGACGGCACCTCTGTGCCCAGGCAGCAGCTGGTTACCCAGACGGTGCCCCCACAGAGTCGCAGAATCGTTTTGGTGGCAAAAGCCTTTTGAGATCTTAGAGGGCAACCCTTAAGTGCCAGGGCACCACTAAACCACAGCCACCAGCTTTGGAACCCCCCCAGGCAGGGGAACTCCACCGCCGTGCCCTGGGCAGCGTGGACCACATCTCGACAACCCTTAAGGGGAAGAAATTGTTCCTCGTGTCCAACCCCAACCTCCCCTGGGGCGACTTGAAGGTATTTCCTCTTGTCCTAACAAAAGCCCAACCCCCACCTGGCTGCAGCCTCCTCTCGGGGAGCTGTAGAGAGCAAGGAGGTCTCCCCTCAGCCTCCTTTTCTCCAGGCCGAGCACCCCCAGGTCCCTCGGCTGCTCCTCCGCCGCTGCCCAAGCAGTCACTGCCCCCCCAAAGACGCTGCCAGGACCAGAGGACCATTTCCCACCACCCGGCAGGCAGGAGGGACGGAGCAGTTACCACAGCAGTGCTCCGGTCACAGGGACGACCACGCTGCGAGGGCTCTAGAAAGAGCCTGCAGCGAGGGGCAGAGTGCGGCCGGCGGCGGCGAACGGCTCCGAGTCTCCTTCCCCGGCCGTGCGGGCAGGCACGCAGCGAGGACCGGGAGGAGCGGCCAGGCCAAAGCAACGCCAAAGCAGCCAAGAAAACCAAGAAGCAAAGGAAACAAAGGAGCAAGGAGGGAAAGAGCGCAGGGACGGAGGCGGAGCCGCCTCGACGCTGTCCAGGAGCGGGGACTGCCCGGGGCGGCCGCCGCTGCTCACCCCTCCGAGCCGCCCGATGGCCGCCGCCAGCTCCCGCGCGTTCCGCCCGCTCGGCAGGTCAAGGTAAAAGGACTTCCCGCGGAGAGCCCGGGGGGCGGCCAGCCGCGGCCCCTCCATCGCCGCCCGGCCGGCACCCGCCGCCGCCGTTCAAACGCCTGTCCCGCCCCTAACGGCGCGGCTACGGCGGCCGCGCAGGGACATGCCCCGCCCGGCGCAGGAGGCGCGGCAGGTTCGCCCCTCCTGGAGCAAAGGAGCGGCGCTGCTCGCCCCGGCGCGGCGCGGCCGTGAGCACTGCGGAGTCCTCCCGCCCGGATCCGGTGGGCCTCGGCCGCAGAAGCGGGCGGGCTGAGCCCCTGCCCGCGGCCGCTTTCCTAACGAGTTTGTCCTCTGCGGCCGCCGTAGAGGGTCCCTGCCCCTCCCGCGGGCGCGCTGCTGGCGCTGCTGCGGGATGGCGGCGCCCGGCCGGGAGGCGCAGGCGGAGGGAGGCTTCGCGGCCTGGCTGGCGGCGCGGCTGGAGGCGCTGGGGCTGGACCGCGCCGTTTATGGTGCCTACATTCAGGGGCTGCTCCGTGAGGAGGAGAGCGACGAGGAGCGGCTGGAGGCGCTGCACGGTGTGCTGGGCGCCTGCCTGGTGAGGGACGGGGCACGGCGAGCGCCGGATCTGAGCGGCGGCCGGGCCGGGCGGGTTCTTGGGTGAGGAGCTGCTTCGGGGGGGTATCGAGGCCCCGTCCGCGCCCCGGAGGCGATGAGAGACGGCGGCCTCGCTGATCCCGGCGGCTCCGGGGGGGTAGTGACCTGTACAGCCCGGAGGGATCCACGGGAGTGGTTCGCAGAAGCCCTGCTGGGTCCTGTCGCCTTCCCTGCCAGGTCTGGCACACCTCTGGAGGCCTCTCCTGGCCCTTCGGCCGTTTGGACATTGGGGTTTTGTTTGGTCAGGAGCACAGGCTGGGAGTGGAGAATGACTTGGGGAGTGCTGCTGGCTGCAGAGCTGGAGCCTGCCCTGGGCTGATCCCAGCAGTGAGGGCAGCAGGGGCAGGGAGGGGATTCTGCTCCTCTGCTCTGCTCTGCTGAGACCTCCCTGCAGTGCTGGGGCAGCTCTGGAGTGCTCAGCACAGACAGGGACCTGCTGCAGCAGAGCCAGAGGAGGCCACAGCAGCGCTGGCAGGGCTGGAAGGGCTCTGCTGTGAGCCCAGGCTGGGAGAGTTGGGCTTGGTCAGGCTGGAGGAGAGAAGGCTGCAGGGAGACCTTCTGGTGGCCTTGGAGTGCTTCAAGGGCCCAGCAGAGAGCTGGGGACAGAGTTCTGAGCAGGAGCTGTTGGGCCAGGCCAAGGGGGGATGGTTGGAAGCTGAGAGAGGAGCTTGAGAGTGGAGAGAAGGGAGAAAGGTTTGGGAGTGAGGGTGGGCAGAGCCTGTGCCAGGCTGCCCAGAGAGCTGGGAGCTGCCCATGGCTGGCAGCAGTGCAGGGGAGGCTGTGTGGGGCTGTGAGCAGCCTGCTCTGGGTGGGGAGGTCCCTGCTGGCTGCAGGGATGGGACTGGATCAGCTTTCAGGTCCTTTTTGACCCAAAGCTGTCCGTGGGTCTGCAGTGACTCTTTGCTGTGTCTGCTCACCAGGGGAGGTTCAGTTTTTCATTGCATGGAGGGCACAGGACTGGGCTGTGAGCTGAGTGCTTCCTGGTGGCACCCAACTGACCTCTGGGTCCTTCAGAGTGGCTCAGGGTAGCTGTGTCAGATGCTGCTGTGCCTCCAGCAGGTCCTGCTCCTCATAGCACAGTGATGTGAGCCTCGAGGCCCTTGGATCAGGCTGCAGCTGGGACAAACCAACACAGCTGCCAGCTGGGCATGGGCAGAGGCTGGAGGTCTTGGGCTGGGCAGTGCTGCCTCTCCCCCCCCAGACTTGTGCAGTTAGGAGAGTGCAGAGCTGCTTTGGAGCAGTCATGTCCTGGGGGGGCTGCAGGCTTTGTGCAGCATCTCTGAGGCTGCTGCACTGCTGTTGGGTTTTAGTGTGGATCTCTTCCTCTTCTCCACTCTCACTCTCCCCTCTCCCAGCTCCAAGCCATTGACCCTGGCCTGGCACTCCCAGCCCCTGTCAAAGTCCCTCCCCAGCTCTCCTGGAGCCCCTTCAGGTGCTGGAACCTTCTCTGAGGTCTCCCTGGAGCCTTCTCTTCTCCAGGCTGAACAGCTCCAACTCTCCCAGCCTGTCCCCACAGCTAAGCTTCTCCAGCCCTCTGATCACCTTTGTGGCCTCCTCTGGACCCTCTCCAGCAGCTGGAGGCAGTGCTGCAGGTGAGGGCTGAGCAGAGCAGAGGGGCAGAATCCCCTCCCTGTGCTGCTGCTCTCCCTGCTCTGGCTGCAGCCAGCACACAGCTGGCTCTGGGCTGCCAGTGTGAAGTTCCTTCCCTCCTGCTCCCATATGAAGTTCACTCTGCCAGCCCTGATTGCAGCACTCCCTGTCTGTGAGAGCTCATCCATCGAGGAGGATCCTTTTCCTATGAGTGCTTCTGGCACCTCAAACCCTCCTGCATGGCTTCTGTGCCCTTGCCCCATGCTGATCTTTGTTGCCTTGCCTGGAGGGGTCCCTGGCACCTGAACTTTGTGGTTGATGTTTGCTGGACATGTGAGATGATCTCATGCACATCATCCTCACTGCTGCTCTGCCCCTCCAGCCTGTGCCCCTGCCAGGATCTCAGTGTCCTGGGGGCTCTTATCAGCAGTCTTAGCAGGCTGGAGTCAGAGAATCCTTAGGCTGGAAAAGCCCTTTCAGATCATGGAGTCCAAGCCTTAACCCAGCACTGCTCCAGGCACCACTCAACCATGGCACTCAGCACCACATCTTTGAAACCCCTCCCGGGATGGAGACCCCAACCCCTACGCCAAGAAGGACATTCAGGTGCAGGAGCACATCTAGAGGAGAGCAGTGAAGCTGGGGAAGGGTCTGGAGAACAGGGCTGGGGAGGAGCAATGGGGAACTGGGGGTGTGCAGCCTGGAGAAGAGGAGGCTGAGGGAGACCTCACTGCTCTTTGCAGCTGCCTGAGAGGAGGCTGGAGCCAGATGAGGGTTGGTCAGTGACAGGGAAGAGGAAATGGCCTCAAGTTGCCCCAGAGGAGGTTTAGGTTGCACATGAGAAGCAATTTCTTCCCCTTGAGGGTTGTCAAGGCCTGGCCCAGGCTGCCCAGGGGTGGAGTCCCCATCCCTGGAGGGGTTTCAGAGGGGTTTCAGAGCTGTGGTGCTGAGGGCCATGGTTTGGTGCTGGGTTCAGGGTTGGACTCCATGACCTGAAAGGCTTTTCCTACCAAAGCCATCCCATGATTTGCAGGCAGTGCCTGGGTCGAGCCTGGGCATCAACAGCTGCAGTGCACTGCCAGGCCTGTCAGGGACACATCCTGGTCCCAGCTGGCTGATGGCTGAGGTGGCCCTCAGCAGGTCCCAGCTCACCTCCTGCCCCTGCTGCTGGTCCTTCCCAGGTGTCTTCCTCAGCTAAGCCATTAGGATGATGCTGGAGCTGTGCCGTGGCACACAGACCCCTCCCTGGTGATGTGCTCCTGGCAGGATGCTTCTCTGCTACCACAATCCTGGTTCTGGCCTGGGCTCAGCCTCTGGGACCTGAGCTGACAGCCGGGGCAGGCATGCGGCAGAGCAGCGAGTCCTGGCTGCTGCTGGGGCCTGAGTGCCTGAGCAGCTCTAGGCAGGCACTGGGCAGAGACTGAGCCCTGCTGGAGCTCTGCAGGCCAACGATGTGGTGCTGGGCTCCTGCTGAGGGTGCTGCCGTGGTGCCGGGGGTCCTGCTGAGGCTCCAGCCGAGGTGCTGGGGTCCTGTCCTGGCTCTGGCTGTGTTGGTTTCTTTCTCCCTTCAGCAGTGCCTTGCAGTGTGACTGTTCACTGCCACTGCCGATGATGCTTCCTGCTCCGGGCAGGTCAGGAGGGATGAGGATGTCCCTGCCGGGGGTGGGCATGGTCCTCAGTACCCCCAAAGTGGTGTCAGCCTGGGCCTGGCCCTGCCTCATGTCTCCTGCAGTCTGGTGGAGCTGGCTTAGGGAGGTTGGCTCAGAGGTGGCCTTTGAGCCCCTCCTCCGCAGCCGTGCTGGGGAGCAGAGGCTGCTGGGCAGGGGTGGTGCCGGGAGCAACGGTGCCCTGCGCTGCCCTGCGGTGCCCGCCGCCGCCGTGCTGGCCTCGCCTCCGCGGCACGGCGCCCTCGCGCGCTGGGCAGGGGTGGTGCCTGGCGCAACGGTGCCCTGCGCTGCCCTGCGGTGCCCTGTGCTGCCCTGCTGTGCCCTGCGGTGCCCTGCGGTGCCCTGCGGTGCCCTGCTGTGCCCTGCTGTGCCCTGCTGGCCTTTCCTCGGTGTTACAGGGCCTGAGCCCAGCCTGTGCTGCCAGAGCTGCCTGGTGCAAGCAGCCACTGTGGTGAGGGCACTGCCTGGCACAGTGCAGAGCTGGGCAGCAGCCCCAGCACCTTGTGCCTGCCTCGTGGGGGGAGGCATCCCCAGTCCTGAGGGGCCTCAACAAGTGTGGCCTGGGTGCCCCTAAGCCCTGTGTGTGCAGACCTGTCTGGTGCTGGCTGGGTGCTGTGGCTCTCTGCAGCTGGTGCTCCTCACACCTGCTTCATGCCCGTGCCCAGCTTTGTGCCAAGGCTGAGGAAGCTTTTTTCCCTGTCCAGGAAGAAGACCTCATGAGTGATGTTTGCAGAGAGGTGGTGCAGAAGTGGTCTGAGTCTCAGGTTGTGGACACCAAAGAGAAAAAAGAAGGTAGTGCCTCTGCTGGGTGCCTCTGCTGGGTGCCTCTGCTGGAGCTGTGAGTGACCCAGAGGGCTCCAGCTGGCAGCTCTGTGCCCACCCTGTGGGGAACTCACACCAACACTGCTGCTGCTGAGCTGCTTCTCACTGCCACTGCTGCTCACTGCTGTTCTGTCCTGAGCTGTGAGGTGAGGATGAGCAGTTCCACTGCTGGCTGTGCCCAGCTGCCCTGCAGGGAAGAGCTCTGGAGTTCCTTCTTCTTCCTCAGGAGGGTTTTTCCAGCCTCCTTCCACAGATCACCTGAGGCCTTCTCTCTGCCCAGTGCTTGCTGTGCTGGCAGCCAGCAGTGTGGGGGTGTAACCCCCCTGTGCTGCCTTGCAGAGCAGCCCAGGAGAGCTGTGCTCTCCCTCCTGCCACTGCTCACCTCCTCCTCTTGCAAAATCTCCTCTTAAAACTCTCCTTCCCCAGCAGTGCTCCTGGGGGGAGCTCCGGAGGCTGCCACTGCCACACTGGCACTGGCCCTGTCCCAGCCCCACTGCTCCTTCAGCCTCCTGCAGCCTGGGAGCAGGCACCTCCAGCTCAGCCCTGCTCATCGGGGCAGAGCTGCCCTTGGCCGTGAGCAGAGCTGCCTGTGGCTACTGAGCAGAGCTGCCTGTGGCTACTGAGCAGAGCTGCCTGTGGCCATGAGCAGAGCTCTCACGACAAAGGATTCAGCCACTGGAAAGGTTTTGCTGGTGTAAGCATGCAGCAGGAGGCAGTTTGTAAGCTGGCAGCAGCAGGGAGCCAGCTGTGACCCTGCTGTGCCCTCCCCTGGGGCTGAATGCCTCTTCCTTGCCTGCTCTGCGTTTCTGCCTTGGTTCTGGGTGCACACAAAACCTTGTCCCTGCCTGCTGCCCTTCTGCAGGCAGCCCTGCAGCGAGGGAGCTGCTCCTGCACTGCCCAGCTTGGCTAACCCCAGCCTGCCACAGACCCACTCCCCTCTGCAGGGCTGGCAGAGCCAGGCAGCAGCTTGGGGCTTCCCCCCTAAGACCACCCTTGGGCCAGCCTCACCCCTGGCTGGGGCCAGGGAAGGGCTGCACTGCTCTGTGCCTCTTCTGGCACCTGGCTGGGGCTGCTGCTGGGCCCCTCCTGCCTAGAGGGTTGGGTACCCAAAGGTTCCTTGGCACAAAGAGAAGGCAGCAGCCTTAGGAACACAAAGGGTTAATCTCGGGCTGGGCTGCACCACAGGACTGGTCACCAACCTGATCAACATCTGCCCAGATGTGAGAGCCCTGAGGATCCCTGCAAGAGATGTGTCAGCCCCCAGGTGGCCTTTGAGGGCCTTCCAGGGTGAATCAGCTGCTTGCAGCCTGGGTGGGTGATCAGTTAATTGTGTTAATTAACGCTGCAGCAGGGACTGAGCTGCTCAGCTCTGGGCTCTCAGGCTTGCTGCTTCCTGCAGTTTTTGGCCTGTGGTTAAAGCACTCTGGGGCTTTGCTGCTGTGTCTGCAGGGACTGCCTGATGCTCTGCCTCTTCTCCTTGCCAGATGAGATCCAGGCCATCGCCAGCATGATGGAGAAGCAGGCCAGGATTGTGGTGAAGCCAAAGGAGGTGTCCCAGGAGGAGAGGCAGAGGAAAGCTGCCCTCCTGGCCCAGTATGCCAACGTCACAGACGAGGAGGAATATCCTTTTCCTGGCCCTGCTGAGGTGCTCTAAGGGACCAGACCTGTTAGACTCCTGCAGTGCACCCTTGAGCTGCCCTGGCTGGGGGCAGAGCTGGGCACACCTGCCAGGCTTCCTTCCCCATGGCAGGAAAGCTCCCAGTTTGTGGAATGCCATGAGCAGACTCTCCTTTGAGGGTGCTTCTTTTGTCATCCCACCTGGGCAGGGGTCACCCAGTCCAGGTGTGTTGCAGAAGAGCCACGGCTCAGCTCCTGTAGCTGTCCCCAGCAGTTGTGGTACTGAGTTACCTCCTGCTGGCTGGTGAGAAGCTCACTGAAAAGGTCCTGTTCAGGGGGTGTGGAGTGGGAGAGGGAAAGCTCCCTGCTTACAGGGCTGAAGAAAGAGCCTTGGGGGTGCTGAGCAGCTCCCCTAAGGCAGCTGAGTGCTGGCTGCAGCCAGAGCAGTGTGGGCAGCAGGGCAGGAGAGGGCATTGTGCCCCTTGGCTCTGCTCAGACTCACCTCCAGTCCTACCTCCATCTCTGCTGGCCCCAGCAGAAGGACTCAGAGCTGCTGGAGTGAGGCCAGAGGAGGCCACAAAGATGCTCCAAGGGCTGGAGCAGCTCTGCTGTGAGCACAGGCTGAGGGAGCTGGGGGAGGAGAAGGCTCCAGGGGGACCTCAGAGCTGCTGCCAGTGTCTGGAGGGAGCCTGCAGGAAGGCTGCAGAGAGAATTTGGCTGAGGGGGTCTGGAGACAGGCCAGGGGGGGATGGTTTGGAGCTGAGGCAGGGCAGGGTGAGAGTGGAGCTGAGGAAGAAGCTCTGCAGTGTGAGGGTGGTGAGAGCCTGGCACAGGCTGCCCAGGGAGGCTGTGGCTGCCTCCTGCCTGGAGGTGTTCAAGGCCAGGCTGGATGAGGCCTTGAGCAGCAGAGTCTAGCTGAGAGCTGTCCCAGCCCCTGGCAAGTGGTTGGAGGAGCTGAGCAATGAGGTCCCTTCCAGCCTGAGCCATTCCACAGCAGTTCTGTGTAGCACAAGAGGAGCAAAACTGAGCAGGAGGGACCCAGACCTGGCACTCGAGCAGCAGGAGGGAGCTGAGTGTGGAGTCTGTGCCTGCCTGGCCCCGACTGTCCCTGCTCTTGTGGGCTCCTTGTGGCTGGATGCAGTCATGGTCTGGCATGTGCTGGGGAGGGAGGTGTGACACTGCAGGGGCACCAACCACTGCCTGGCACTGCAGGGGCACCAACCACTGCCTGGTGCTGCTGGGGCACTGCTCACTGCCTGGCGCTGCAGGGGTACCAGGTCACTGCCTGGCACTGCAGGGGCACCGCTCACTGCCTGGCACTGCAGGGGCACTGCTCACTGCCTGGCACTGCAGGGGCACCAGTCCTTGCTTTCCTTAACCCCCTCTCAGTGGGGAGGACGAGCAGGAGGCATCGGCTGCCGTCAGCCTGGGCCCAGAGAAGTGTATCCTTTGCCTTCGGTGCCTCGGGCGCGGGGGGAGGGCAGCTCCCAGGGGCGTTTCCTGTCCTTCCTCCCCGGAGTCCATCCTGCCCTCGCCCTTTCTCCGGGGCCACTTTCAGGCTGCTGATTCATTTTTCCTCTCCCCTTGCTCGGAACAAAGGTTCTGTGTCCCCTGCTGCCGGCCCCAGCGCAGGGCTGGACCTGAGCCTGTCACTCTCCCCTTTGCTCCACTGCTTCTTCCCCCTCCCCTCCGCGCTGTGGCTTCACAGGACAGGCTCATGGATGAGGACAACTCTGCCAGCACATCAGGGCAGTGTTAGCTCATGGCAGGAGTTGGTCAAAGTGCAACAGCAAAGGGTGGTGAGGCTCAGAGAGCTGCAGTGCAGCTGAGCCCCGGTGGTGGCCAAGCCCCAAACCTTCCATGTTTCACTTCTCCATTTCCAAACTCCTTCTGCCCTAGGGGCCAAGAGGCCAGTGGGGGCCTGGGGGCATCCAGCAGAGTGTGTCCAGCAGATCCAGGGAGGTTCTCCTCCCCCTCTACGCTGCTTGGGGAGACCTCATCTTAAACACTGCCTTCAGTTTGGGGCTCCCCAGTTGCAGAGGGACAGGAACTGCTGGAGAGAGCCCAGGGGAGAGCTGTGAGGATGATGAGGGGACTGAACTGCCTGGTGAGGAGAGGCTGAGGGCCCTGGGGCTGAGAGTCTGGAGAGGAGAAGACCGAGAGGGAATTGGATCAATGGGGGTCAGGAGGGGGGGACAGGCTCTGCTCACTGCTCCCTGGGACAGGACAAGCAGCAGTGGATGGAAGCTGCAGCACAGGAGGTTCAGCTCAGCACAAGAGGAACTTCTTTCCTGTGAGGGTCCCAGAGCCTGGCACAGGCTGCCCAGGGAGGTTGTGGAGTCTCCTTCTCTGGAGCCTTCCCAGGCCTGTCTGGATGTGTTCTGTGTGCCCTGAGCTAGCCTGGATGGTGCTGCTCTGGCAGGAGGTTGGACTGGACGAGCTCTTTGGGTCCCTTCCAACCCCTCACATCTATGAGCTGTGATCCTTCTGTTACTGTTTAAGCTTCCTGGAGTCCACAAGCCCAAGGGAACAAAGTTTGGGATGCCTCCCCCCTGCCTCCTCCTCCCCATATGAAAGATTTTAGGCAGAAAGGTAACAAGAGGTGAAACAACCCAAAGAGCAGCCTAAAACTGATCTGGAAGTTAAAAAGCAAACTTTAAGCCATAGTTCTGTATGGTAGAGGAGAGGTACAGAAATGTGGGGAGGGAACAGATACACAAAACCAGGCTGGGTGGCAGTGGATTCTCTGGGCTGAGATGGATTTTGGTATTGAACCATAGAATCAAGCAGGGTGGAAGAGACATCCAAGCTCATCCAGTCCAACCTAGCACCCAGCTTCGATCACATTGGGTGCTTCTGTGCTCCACAACCTCCCTGAAGGTGTTCAGGACCAGGCTGGATGAGGCCTTGAGCAACCTGTTCCTAGTGGGAGCTGTCCCTGCCTATGGCAGGGGGTCGGAACTGGCTGAGCTTTGAGGTCTCTTCCAACCTAAACCATTCTATGATTTCCAGAGCACTCTCCCAGCCCAGCTGGGCTGAACCTGGAACACCTTCCCTGCTTGGCAAGCAGGAAGGATAAGTGGGGAGCCAGGAGGAGAAGGAGGAGGTAGGATCAAGCCCAGCCCTGCTGCAGAGGCTGTCCTTAACGCGCGGGGCGGGCAGCGCTGTTCCGCAACACCAACGTGGAGGATGTGCTGAACGCCAGGAAGCTGGAGAGGGAGCTGCTGAGGGACGAGTTCCAGAAGAAGAAGGAGCAGGACAAGCTGCAGCGAGAGAAGGACAAGCTGGCCAAGCAGGAGAGGAAGGAGAAGGAGAAGAAGAGGACACAGAAGGGCGAGCGGAAGCGGTAGCTGGGGGCTCCCGGCCGGACTCCGAGAGCAGGAGGTCATTTGTGTGTTTCGGCAGCAGGAGCCTGGGCACAGGTGGGGCTGGCAGAGAGGCTCTGCAGAAAGGTTTCTTTGGGGTGTTTTGTTTTCCTCTCTTTGTGTTTTTCCATAGCAGAGAAGACATTTTCAGGCAGCAGCTGCAGTGTGCCCTGTGCTTGTGGTGTCCAACGTCTCCTGGGTGCTTGTGGCCAATGTCTGTACTGGAGAGCAGTGCAGTGCTCTTTGGATCGCTTTGTCCTTCTGTCTGTGCCCACCGAGGCAAAGGGGGATGCAGGAGAGGGCTCCCAGGCTGGCTGTGGCCTCCCAGCAGCCTCGGTTTGCAGGAGCTGGGTGCCTGAGAGCTTCCTGGGCTGATCGTGGACCTGCTGCTATGGCCCAGAGGTGACTTTATGGCCGCCAGCCTCGCCGGGTGTTTGCAGATGGTGCTGCCAGGACAGCGTCGCGGCTGCAGCCCTCCTCAGCTGAGGCTGCTGCAGCCAGGCAGGGGGAACCTCATCAAATATCCATGAGAGCAGCTGGGAGGCTGCGCCTCCCCCAGGCCCCTGGGACGGCCTGCACGGCGCTGGGTCCTGTGCCAGAGCTCTGCTGCTATTTTAGGCCTTTGCTGGTGGCTGCTTGTGGAGCTCCCTGCAGTGCTTCCTGAGGTGAGCAGTGGCTGCTGCAGAGCGCCCTGGGGTGAGCAGTGGCTGCTGCAGAGCTCCCTGGTGATCCTGGGGTGAGCAGTGGGTGCCAGGGTGAGTGCTCCAGGGCAGGCCATGAGCTGGATGCTGTCACTGGGCACAGCCACGGCTGCCCCTGGGGGCTGACTGCTTCTGTCTCCCCTGGAGGGCTATTTCCAGTCTCTTTAGTGCCCCCCACCTCGGGAGCTCTGGGAACTGAGTGTGAAGGAGCTGCAGCATGCTGGGGGGTGCAGGAGGAACCCTGTGCCTCTGGCTGTGTGCAGGGGAGGTGAGCTCCTGGGCACCCAGCCCCCAGCCCCCTGCCCGCTCTGGGCCGTGCCTCTGTTTCAGACCCTGCTGCACATCTGAGAGTTCATCTTTGGACCTGAACAATAAAAGTGGTTGGCCAAGAACAGGCTCCTGTGGCTGACTCTTACTGACTGGGTGCCCTGGGGTGCCCTCTGGGGCTCCCTGTCCCAGCCCCTTCTGCTCCCCTCGCCCAGCAGGACTTTCTGAGGCTCCCCAGTGCTGGCCTCTGGGGATTCCCAGTTTGTTTCCTTCACCTCTGCCCCAGGCCCTCACAAGGCAGTGGACAAAGAAAGCCAATGAGGGACCTCAACCAGGGAGTGGGGATAGGCCAAGGGGTGTCAAAGGGGCAGGAGCTGGGTTCAGAGGAGCTGTAGGGAGGAAATTCTGCACAGTGAGGGTGGGGAGGCACTGGAACAGGCTGCCCACGGAGGCTGTGGATGCCTCATCCCTGGAGGTGCTCAAGGGCAGGCTGGGTGGGGGCTTGAGCAACCTGTGCTGGTAGAAGATGTCCCTGCTCAGGGCAGGGGGCTCAGACCAGAGGACTTTGAAGGTCTCTTCCAGCTTCTGTGTGGCCAAACCCTGCTCGCCCCAGGGCTCAGCTCAGCCTGGGGCCTGTGTGGAGCCCAGCTGAAGCAGAGCAGGGAGCTGGGGTGGGAAGCAGCTGCTGAGGGCCAAGGGTGGCAGTGCACCACCCCCACCCCCAGAGCCTGCCCACAGCCCGGCACTGGGGCCCAGCTCTGACGTTTTGTTGCAGCCTGGAGCCCTCTGCACAGCTGCTGGGCTTGAGGCAGGGTAGGGACACTGCAGTGCCCGGAGCAGCCGTGGCCGCAGGTGGGGCTGGGGAGCTGCTGGGTGTCCATCCAGGCTGGTTCAACACCTCCACCTGCACCTCAGCAGCTGCCCTCCCCTCGCTGGCAGCAGCCTCGGATTTTCCCTTGGTCCTAAGCTGGGCACCAAGAGCAAAGGACAACCACCACAGGTGCCCAAAACTGCAGGGTCAGCAGAAGTCTGTGCACTGAGGAGGGCTCAGGGTGGAGGCTCCCTCCTGCAGACTGGCAGATTACCTTTACCCTCTGCCACACAGCCAGCACAGGGCTGGAGCTGGAAGCTGCTTGTGTCTGGCTGGGAGGCTTCACCTCCTCCCCTCCCTTACACAAGGTCCTGTGAGGGGCAGCAGCCAGCCTGGGGCACAGCAGGAGAAGCACAACCAGCAGTGCCTTACCAAGGCAGCTTCAGCAGCTGTTGGTGCTGGGAAGCCAGGGGTGTGCTGTGCTCTGGTGTGGGCACACACGTGGGCATCAGCTCAAGGGGGCTGAGGTGCCCCTTGAGCCTTTTGAGCACAGCCAGGCTGCAGCTCTGCCCTCAGCCCACGGAGTTGCTGCAGCCTGGGGCCAGCAGCTCACCACCGCAGTGCCCCAGCAGATGCTACCTCCAGAGATGGGTACACGGCTTGGGCAGGAGCATGCAGCTGGCACCAGCACCAGGAATGCTATGGGGCAGATACTGAAGGGGCTGCGAAGCTTCTCTGGCAGCACCAAGCTCCTGACTGACGAAGCCACCACTGTGGCTGCAGGGCCCTGTCAGACCTTCCCCTTGCTTTGTGCCACACTGCTGTCAGCTCTGCACTGCCTGACACCTCTCAGCCTGCTCCAGTGTCTGCCGGACTCAGCTGCCCAGTTCTGGACACCCCAGCTCAAGGACAGAGAAGTACTGCAGAGAGTCCAGAGCAAGGCCACTGAGGGCACTGGAACAGCTCTCATGAGGAGAGGCTGAGGAGCTGGGGCTGGTGAGCCTGGAGAAGAGAAGGCTGAGTGGGATCTGGTCAATACCTACCCAAGGGGTGGGTGTCAGGAGGATGGGGCCAGACTCTTCTCAGTGCTCCCCAGAGACAGGACAGGAGGCAGCATGAACAATAGGAAGCTCCATCTGGACATGGGGAGGAACTTCTGTACTTTGAGGCTGGCAGAGCCCCGGAGCAGGCTGCCCGCCGAGGTGGAGGAGTCTCCATCTCCGGAGACTTTCAAGGCCCCCCTGGATGCGTTCCTGAGTGCTCTGCTTTAGGGCATCCTGCCCTGGGGGTTGTATTCCACCCTCAGAGGTCCCTTCCAGCTCTCACCATTCCGTGAGCTCCTGCATCCCCCTAGCAGCTCAGCTCCTGGGGGCTGAGCCCACAAAGACAAAGGCAGGACAAGAGCTCTTCAACACAAGTGACTTTATTTCCTAGCAGACAGCCTCGGGGCAGCAGTGCTGTGCCGCAGCAGTGCTGTGCTACAGCAGTGCTGTGCCGCAGCAGCGCGGCCCAGGGGCAGCTCCACAGGCCTGCAGGCAGCGACTGCTGGGGACGCGCTCGGGGCCCCCCCACTGACCAGGCACCTCCTGCTGCCCTCCCCCCCAGCTAATGCCAGGTTATCTGCTGTGCCAGCACCGTCTGCGTCCCAGGGAGAAGAGAGGCATTTAAAGCACCAGGGCAGCTAGGCAAGGGCAGCTGGAGGAAGGCGATGCACACCCGAGGTGCTAACGCCCCGAGCCCCGCGGTGCCCACGCCTGGCACGGTGAATCAATGACTCCAATCCCACCCGGGTTAGCAGCAGCTGCCGAACACAGAGAGCTGAACCAGGAAATGTAAAACACAACAGAATTTCAAACCAAACCAGTGAGAAGCAAACCTGAAGGCAACTGAAGTTTCAGAACCGGGCGCTACCTGTGGCAGTTCTGAAGGCACTAAAACCAACGGCATTATTGCAGCTGCTGCGGAGCTCTCCGAAGGACAATCCTGGGGCATGTTTTGATTCTCTTTAAATACTTTAAAACAGGATCCTCTCTGCCCCCCGCCGAGAGCACGCCCAAGTGACTGAAGACGCTGACCGCACCGCACCGCTCCGCGCCGGCAGTCTGCCCCTGCAGGCGCTCAGCAGGAGCAGGCTCAGGACCTCCCTGCACAGACACAGAGGCTAAAATCCCAAAGCCATAAATATTCATACTTTAAATAGTTCATTTTACACGAATCTGGGGGGTCCTGAGCGGTTTCTCCTCCTCTCAGTTTGGTAAGGAACCCATTTTTCCATCACAATCTCAACCTACCCCCTCTCAGCCAAGCCTTTAAGAATCATTATTTTTAAAACCTATTTCCTGAAGGGAAACTAAAAAGCTGCAACTGGGGAAGTTAAATAATAACACCTTGGCTGCTAATTAAGGAGTCTGATTATCTTGGCTTAAGTTAACATCCACCGGTTTGGCTTTGCAACCCTCCGGCACCGCCCGGCGCCTCAAACGCAACTCCTGGTCGAGACACAGCTGCAAACAGGGCTGGGAGCGGCTCCATCTCGGCGAGCAACTCAAAGCGCTCAGTGGCTGCTGTCTCCCCGCGGCCTCTTCTGCTCACGGCCGGGGGCTCCTCGCCGCTCACCTCACCCCTCCAGCTGCGGAGCTGCTGCCGCTGCTGCCTTCGCCGCGGCAGGTTTGGGTAAGGTCATCTGCAGGGCACACCAGAGCGTGCTGCGGGCCCGCCGGGTGGCAGCGCTCAGCTCGCCCACTGCCAGCGCCAGGGCAAGGACACCTGCGGGAGGAAGCGGCGGGGGTTGGGCACTGCCAGGGGATCGACCTCCAGGCAATGCTGGATTCAGCGACACTCAGGCCTCGTTAGCATCGCCCCTGCCTCTTTGTAAGGTTCACAGAATGGGTTGGAAGGGACCTTCAAGATCACCCAGTTCCAGCCCCCTGCCACAGGCAGGGACACCTCCACCAGCCCAGGTTGCTCAAGGCCTCATCCAAGCTGGCCTCTAAGGTGCTAGAAACGAAGTCTGAAGCAGAGGCTTCTAGGCCCCCACACGAAGGGGCAGCTCCACCATCATCATCACTACAGAATGGCTCAGGCTGGAAGGGACCTCAGAGTTCATCTACTCCAACCTGCCGTGGGACAGCTCTCAGCTAGACTCTGCTGCTCCAGGCCTCATCCAGCCTGGCCTTGAACACCTCCAGGCAGGAGGCAGCCACAGCCTCCCTGGGCAGCCTGTGCCAGGCTCTCACCACCCTCACACTGCAGAACTTCTTCCTCAGCTCTACTCTCACCCTGCTCTGCCTCAGCTCCAAACCATCCCCCCCTGGCCTGTCTCCAGACCCCCTCAGCCAAATTCTCTCTGCAGCCTTCCTGCAGGCTCCCTCCAGACACTGGCAGCAGCTCTGAGGTCCCCCTGGAGCCTTCTCCTCCCCCAGCTCCCTCAGCCTGTGCTCACAGCAGAGCTGCTCCAGCCCTTGGAGCATCTTTGTGGCCTCCTCTGGCCTCACTCCAGCAGCTCTGAGCCCTTCTGCTGGGGAGAGCAGAGCTGGAGGCAGGATTGGAGGTGAGGTCTCAGCAAGGGTATTTGCCAGAGCTCCTACAGCTGAGGCCTCTCAGGGCACCCAAAGCTGTGGTCAAGCTCTGGTTTTGCTGGACACTGGTCACAAATGTTAACCAGCTTGGGCAGCTTGTGCCAGCTCAGCAACTGAACCACAGCCTTGTTGCCTGTGGCTGACACAGAGTCTTGGCAGCCTCACACTGAAGCCTCCACACAGAGCAGCCCTTGGCTAACCAAGTGTGCTCCAAAGCCAGCAAGAACCAAGTCATGCAGCAAACTTGTGACCATAAAGACAAAAGGAATTCAAAAGTGCAAACACAGCTCAAGCTGCAAAGACCACCAGAGCCTGTGGAGACCACATCTCTCAGCCCCAAATTCACCCCTCAGCCCCTGAGCAGGTGCAGTGAATTTAAGAGAAGCTGATCCTTTAGTAGGGAGGGAGTAAGACACTGGTCAGTGGCAGCTTAGTGGCGTTCAGCTGAGGAGGAACTTCTACACCTCCCTGTATAAACCTCCACGGAGAGCTCAGCTGCTGTGCTGGAGCTGTGGGACTGCTTCCAGCACCCAAACCTGCTCAGCTGTGCAACAAAGCAAAGCTGCTGTCAGTGCCAGAGCAGCAGCAGGGAGTCTGACTCCTGACTGCTGTGACACTGCAGATGGCCCTGCTGGGACACTCTGGTTAGTTAAGGAATGCTGTGTGTGGAGGCTTCAGTGTGAGGCTGACTGTGTCAGCCACAGGCACTAGGGCTGGGTTCAGCTGCTGAGCTGGCACAAGCTGCCCAACTAATGAAATGGGTAACCACTGCCCAACAGGGCTGGATCCATTCCATGGCCACAGAGAGGGCACCTTGCCTCTGCCCTGCTCACAGCAGCCCCTACACACCCCCAGGGCCAACCCTCTGCCCACCTCAATGAAGACATTCCTAGGACAGGGGAAGGAAGGGCACCCAGAGCAGCTCTGCAGAGGTGCCAGCCTCACCACCTCACGAGGTGCTGCATGTGCCCAGCAGCAGGGACACTCTGGATTTAACTCCAGGCAGTTCCAGGGTGGCAGTGCAGCACCCCCAGAGCCTGCCCACAGCCCAGTACTGGGGCCCAGCTCTGATGTTTAGTTGCAGCCTGGAGCCCACTGCACAGCTGCTGGGCTTGAGGCAGGGCCAGGACACTGCAGGGCCCAGAGCAGCCCCGGCCACAGGTGGGGCTGGGGAGCTGCTGTGTTCCATCCAGGGTGATTCAACACCTCCACCTGCACCCCAGCTGCTCTAGCAGCAGCAGCTGCCCTCCCCTCGCTGGCAGCAGCCTTGGATTTTCCCTTCTTCCTAAGCTGGGCACCAAGAGCCATGCCTCTGCCATGCCAGGGCTGGGGTGCTGTGCTGGGGCAGGGGCACACACTCCTCCAGGAGCTGGCTGCATGCTGGGCACTTGCTGCCCTGGGACTCAAAGCAGTGGAGGAATGCAAGCCCCAGTCTGCTGTCCCAGGAGCTCAGTGGGCACAGCTGCAGGTTCATTTTACTGCCAAAAGCTGGCACCTACCTTCAAGCAGTGCTGTCAGACTGCTGCAGGTGAAAGCATTGCCCTCCCTACTGGGGCTTCTGGGGGGGCCACAACAGGGCAGAATCTAACAGCCTAACCTGATCCCTTTTCCAGCCCTTATCACCAGCTCACCTGGCTCTCACCCCCAGGCTCTGGGAAACATGTTCCAAGATTTCCCTCCCTCCTTCTGCACAGAGACCCCCAAATCCTCCCCTGTGACTCCTGATTCCTCCCCAGTGACCCAAGCCAAGCAACTGCTGGAAGGAGTGGGAAAATCATTGGTGGAGGTAACTGAGAGGAAGAGCCACGACCAGGCCCTTGCTGAAGACAGCTGAGAGCCACCCAAAGCACTGCAGAGGACAGAGTTTAAGGCTGGCTCCAGAGAGACAAAGCACAGGATGGAGTGGCAGGACCTGACCATCAGCTCTTGGAATGCAAAGATGACAATTCCCACAGCAGGGTTTGTGGAATCAAGAAGAGATCACAGGAATGGACTGCCTAGAGGCAGCTGAGGACAAGTGACACAAACACACCTCTGGAAGCTCTAAGATGTGGTTGGCATTTGGGTCACTACCAGGCAGAAGGGGAAAGCCCTAAGCAGTAAGGCAGAGCTGGTTCTAAGCTGGGGCTGAAGGCAGTGCCCAAGAGAGAGAGACACTAACAAGGCCTTTTGGGCCCTCAGAAGGTGACCTGCAACATCTCTGGTAAAATGTCTTTGCTGCCAGAGTGGTCAGAGCCTGGCACAGGCTGCCCAGAGAAGTTGTGGAGTCCCCATCCCTGGAGGTGCTCCAGAAACCTGTGGCCAGGGCCCCTGGGGACAGGCTTTAATGGCCATGGTGGGGTTGGGCTGCTGGTTGGACTGGATGACCTTAGAGGGCTCCTCCAACCCAAACAATTCCATGATTCTACGACCTGTGTCCTGCTGACAGACCTTGAAAGCAAACCTAAGGGCAAAGTCAGAGCACAGAGGTGTGCTCAGGCAGCTCTGGCAGGCTGGGAGGCTGTTCTGGGTGGCAGATGGCACTCCCTGAACCCCTCCCTCTGGTCAGAGATTTCTTCCTTCTCTTCATTAAGTGCTAACAACTATTCCTAGGACCTTAGGAAGAAGTATTTCAGTGCAAGGGTGCTGAGACATTGGAGCAGGCTGCCTGGGGAGGATGTGGATGCCCCTTCCCGGGAGGTATTCAAGGCCAGGTTAGATGAGGCCTTAAACAACCAAGTCTAGTGGGAGGTGTCCCTGCCCATGGCAGCAGAGTAAATAATCTCTGAGGTCCCTTCCAGCCTAAGCCATTCTCTGATGCCCAAACAACCAACAGACACCTCACACAGTGCCACAGTCTCAGTGTGTGACAGCAGAGTTCCAGAGCTGTGCCTGAACACAGCTTGTGTGAGGCAGCTCAGGTCCACCTGCTCCCTGCTGAAGGGGACATTGGAGGAGTTTTGTTTAAACCTTGGGACAGAGGCCACGAGAAGTCCTGGCTGCTGAAAATGCCAGGTCAGATGGACCAGAAAGGGGCTGTGGAAGCAGCACTGGGCTAGGAAAGCTTTCTCAAAACAAGCCAACACTGCTAGCAATAAGAGAGCTCTGCCAAGGGGAGGAGACAGCCTCAGGTGCTTCCTCAAGGCTCTCCCAGACATGCAGCAAACAGTTACTGCCTTCAGTGAGCTAAAGGGGTAGAAAACCCTCCCCAGCTGCCACAGCAGGCAGGCACCTCTTGAACACAGCCAGTGTGGAGGATGAGAGGCAGACAAAGAAAGTGCAGCTCTTGAGGGATCAGATCTCTTGAGGGAGCAGCTGCACCTGGGAGCACATCTCAAGGTCTGACATCTGCTCCTTCCCACCTCACTCCTTCCAGAGACCCAATTGATCTGGGTAAGAAGTAGCACCAAGTAAAGCATCATGGCTTCAACACCCCCAAACCCTGCTTCGACACAGAATGGGGGGCTGGAAGGGACCTCTGGAGCACATCCAGTCCAATCCCCCTGCTAAAGCAGGGCACCCACAGCAGCTTGCCCAAAGGGGTTGGAAGCTCTGCAGAGGAGACTCCACAACCTCTCTGGGCAGCCTGCTCCAGGCCTCCATCAGCCTCACACCAAACAAGTTTTTCTCCTTCTGATCAGATGGAACCTCCTGGGTTCCAGTTTGTGCCCTCTGCCCCTTGTTCTGTCCCTGGGCACCACTGAGCAGAGCCTGGTCTCATCTTCACAAGGAACAATCTTCAGTGAAGGTGAGCAGAAAGCAGGAGGAGGTGAGCAGAAGATGGCTGTGGTGTATGTCCAAGGTAAAGCATGGTGGGACAGCTCTGAGCAGTAAACCAATCCATCCAATTCCAGGGTGGAAAGAGGCAGGAAGCAAGCAGAGGGATCACAAATGTAAGAAGGCTTCCAAGAGGAATCTTTCTGACTGCCAGTTAAGAGAGAAGGGCATCTGCCACTGCCCCTGCACTGGGGCAAGAGCCAGAGGAGTACCCTGCCCACTTTGGCCCCATTGTGAGCCACAATCTGGGTTTGTGTCAGTGTCAGAGCCTGCAGGAAGAGCAAATGCACTCCTAAGCCACAGCTCTTGTCCCTCTGCACAGCCTGACCATGGAGAGACCACGGAGGTGCCTCACAGGCTGGGTGAGGGAGGTGACAGGAACAGGAGCACAAGGGACAGAAGAGGCAACAGCTCAGTACCACCTTCAATTCCCAGGTGCTTCAGAGAACACTCCCCACTGCCTTTTCACTGCCCTAATGGGCACACTGCAAACTGGCTGAGCCCCTTTTTCTCTAAATCCATTTCAGTGTCTTCCCAACCCCTCCATCTGCTCTGGCAGGGGGGCTGCACCAGATGATCTTTGGAGGTCCCTTCCAGCCCCTGACACTCTGTGATCTCAAGGCCATGGTTTATGCTTCTCCAAGCTTTAAACGCTGCCGAACGCCCTTAGCCTGTGGCCGCCCCCAGCCAGGTCACAGCAGGCGTAGAGCTGGCAGCACAGAGCAGGTCAGCAGTTGTACCTCTGTCATCCTGGCACCTGGCAGCTCCTTGCCTCTGCTGACTGGAAGCATTTACAAGCTCCTCCTTCCTGCGTGCCTGCACCAGGTGGACGAGCTCCAGGTGCTTATCCAGGGCGGTGGCAATGTTGGCGTGCAGGGGGGAGCTGCGCAGCCGCTCCATCTTCCGCAGCAAAGTCACAACCTAGGGGACATTGGACAGAGCACAGGAGGTCAGACCACACAGCCAAGCTCACCTCATCCACCACCTCAGCAGAACAGACTCAGGACAACTGTTGCTGCCTTTTTGATTCAGAGAACAGCTCATAAAGGTACACTTGAAGGAGTTTTTTCTTCTCCCAGCCCCCAGGCCCAGGTGTGCACAGCACAGCAGCAAGGTGAACACAGCCAGCAGCAGGGCAGCTGCTTGCTGCTGAACCACAGAATGGCTTAGGTTGGGAGGGACCTCACAGCTCAGCCAGTTCCAACCCTCTGCAATAGGCAGGGACACCTCCCACTAGAACAGGTTGCTCAAGGCCTCATCCAGCCTGGTCCTGAACACCTCCAGGGAGGGAGCAGCCACAACAGCTTGGAGACAAGCATTAACAGCAGATGGTTCCATGACAACCTGTGTTCCTCTGCTGCCCCACCCTGGGCTGCATGCAAGGCAGCACTGCCAGAGATCCAGAGGGGATTCTGCCACTTTGCTCTGCTCTGCAGAGACCTCACCTGGAGCACTGTGTCCAGCTCTGGAGCCCTCAATATGGGAAAGACATGGACCAGACTGAGTGGGGCCAGAGGAGGCCATGAAGATGATCAGAGGGCTGGAGCACCTCTGCTATGGGGACAGGCTGAGGGAGCTGGAGGTGTTCAGGATGAAGAGAAGACTCCAGAGAGACCTAGTAACAGCCTGCCAGTACCTAAAGGGGGCTACATGAAGGCTGCAGGGAGACTGTTTGCAAAGGCCTGCAGGGACAGAGGGCAGTGGCTTTGAACCAGAGCAGAGCAGATTTAGACTGGATGTAAGGAACAAGTTCTCTACCATGAGAGAACACTGCAACAGGTTGCCCAGGGAGGTGGTGGAGGGCCCTTCCCTGGAGATATCCAAAGTGAGGCTGGACAGGGCTGTGGGCAGCCTGATCTAGTGGAGGATGTCCCTGCTGAGTGCAGAGGGGCTGGACTGCATGAGCTCTGGAGGTCACTTCCAGCTCAGCCCATTCTATGGATCAGGACCACATGGTCCCCCCTCCATCAGCACTGCTGCAGTTGTGGGGGGTGAACACCAGCCCCACAGAGCAGCTCATTTCCACCCCACTCATCTCCCTGTGCTGGGTCAGTGCATAGTGATGGGAGCAGCAGTCTCAGGGTAGAGGGGGCTGAAGCTGCTGTGGACCCACACAGGCTGACCTGTGGTATGGATGCTCAGTGCTGGAGGAGCTCTTTCAGAGAGTACAGAGCACAAACACTGAAAGAATTCAGTTCTCTTTAGTCACCTTTGTCACCTTGTTTATCTTAAACCAGCCACATTCTGATGCATTCCCCCTTGGTGAGCAACATCTCAACCATGGTTGAGAGATCACTGAAAAACCTGGGTGGTGGTCTGCAGAGAGAGACACAACTCATAATTCTAAGCTTGTAATGTTCACTGAGCAGCTGCTACACCTGATGACCTACAAATACACCTGGTGCTCACTGGTCACCCACAGGTTAAATGAAGAAACAGAGGGTCTGGGAGCACAAAGTTCTGGGCCTTTCCTTGCCACAGTGACTGCAGGCTTCCCTAGGAAAAGGACATGGAGCTTTGAAACCCAGGGAAGGGGCAGGTGGCTGCCAGAGCATCTGAACCAGGACTCTGGCCCAGTCTGCCTCAGGGATCCTTCGAGCAGGCTGTTGGCCAAGGCAGCACAGCAGAAGCAGAAGGGAAAGGCCACTCCTGGCCCTGTGCTCAGGAGACAGCAGGCAGGAAGGGGCAATCTCCCACTGCCAGACTTGTGCTGCTCTCCCTTGGACCTGGCAAAAGCTTGGGGGTGGGCAAAGACAGGCAGGAAAAAACCTGTGCAAGCTACAGTGACAGCAGCAATGAGCAGGACACTGAGACAGTGACACTGCAAGTGTGCAAAGAAGTGAGAGCCTGAAACAGGGGGGGACAGCATCCCAGGAACTGCTGTGGAACCAGCCACTGGCACAGCAGCCTGCAGGAGGGGTCTGAAAACACAGGGTTTGACTGATTTTAGAGGTGTGCCAGACTTTAAGGAGTAGCACACAGAAATGAGGATGAGGCTGACTGGCACCTCCCAGTCCCACGTGCCAGTGTGCCCACATCCACCAAGGGACCTGCCTTCTGAAGACCTGGTGTTCAGGTACCATGGCCTCACCGGATGGGACCGCAGCTGACAGTCAGCTGTCTACTGCCATCTTTGTACTAACCCTGGGAGAAGTGCCAGCTGCCTACAGGCCAAGGCCACAGAGCTCAGCAGAGCCCAGCTGCCCCAGCAGGAACCACTGAAGCCTCCAGTGCTCACCCTCCTGCACTCCAAGGGACAGTGTCTGCCCCTCACCACTCAGAGGCACTAACTCGACCTGCCCTGCAAAGCACAACTGGTCCCTTCCACTGCCATGGGGCTTGCCTGAGTGATTCAGACCCTGCCCTGGGCAAGGCAACAAGCCCTGAGTGAGGCCAGGGCTGGCTGCTGCCATGGTCTGCAGCCCAGAGGTGAGCACACCTCATGAGACAGGGACTGATGCCTCAGGCCCATGGTGAAGAGAGCTCTTCACAAAACACTGCATTTGGAGCAGGAGCTGGAAGGCTTTCCCCAGCCCACGCAGAGGCCCTCACTGCTAGAAATAAGCTGTGTGTCCTCTCTGGGAAAAATCATCATCAGTCCAGAAGAGCCCCAGCAGGACAAGCTGAACACCCAGCTCAGAGCACCCCACCCTGGGAGAATCACAGAAGAGTCTGGGCTGGCAGGAACCTTAATGACCATCCAGTTCCACCCCCACTGCCATGGGCAGGGGCACCTCCCACCAGCCCAGGTTGTTCAAGGCCTCATCTAACCTGGCCTTGAACATTTTCAGGGTTGGAGCCTCCACAACTTCCCTGGGTAACCCATTCCAGCTACTGATGGCACCATGAAGGAAGCTACTGTCACCTCTCCAGCAGCTCTGCTTTGTGCTGGAACTGAAAGCATCCACAGGTGGAAGTCCAAACTGAGTCTCCCCTCACAGGGGCTGACTTCGGCCCTGCACTTCAGCCCACCCTTCTCCTCCTGCAGCCTGAATATCCTGTCTTTAGCCTCTCAGCCCCAGAACAGCCAGATCAGGTTCTTGCTGCTCTGCTGGCAACTCAGACCAGTGCTGCTTGTGCTCACCTCCTCCCTCTATCCTTCCCTGCAGAGCTCTGGGCAGGCTGTGCTTCACACAGAGCAGGCCTCTGCCCACTGGCACCATCCTTTGGCCACTCAGCAGACCCCAGCTTGCCCTGCAGGTTACAGCTGTTTGGCTCAGCAGCAACCTGCTACCTGAAGAGCTCAGGCTGAAGGTGCTTCCTTAACCACCCTGACATTAAAGCCAACACTCTCAAGCAAGCACACAGCAAAGTCTTGCAAGTACTGACTACATTTGGTTGTTCCTCCACAAACACCTCCTCTAGCACAGTGCCTGCCTATCTATGGTGAATATTTCTCTGCTGAGATGCTCAGGAGAGAAGAGCTCCCAAGTGCAGGCACAGCCTGGAGCGGTGCAGGGGGTTTGGTTGAATCCTGACACCTCAACAGAGGCTCTGTAGCAAACCCACATCCTCCTGGCACTCAGCTCTGAACGTGAGCCTCAGCCTGCAGCGAGCTCCTTGGAAACAGCAGCAGCAAACCCAGAGCTGCAGACACTCAGGCAGGGCCTACTGAAATGTTATTCCCTGCACAGCGTTTCAGAACAAAGCTATTTTGGGAGCAGCTGCTCTGATCAGCTCTCAGCTCTCTCCCTGTACTCTAAGTTCTCCCTGCTAAGTTCAGCAGATATTTTTGTAGCTCTGGAACTCACTCTGGCTTGCTCACGCAACTGATCCACAATTAAGCGATCAACTCTTGATGGGTTTGATGGCAGCCTTGGAATTGGGATGTTGTTGGCACTGGAAACTTTCTTCCCTTGGAAATTCTTCGCAAGAGCTGCTTCAGTCTGCAGGGAAACAAAAGAACAAGGCCCTTGCTGCAGAGAGAGCTCTGGTTCAGAACAAACCCAACAGCAGCCAAACCACTTCTGTCCCCGAGTTTTGCCTTTTCTTTCTGAAGCAGCTGAGAGGGATTCAGGCATTTGGCACTGAAGCACCTGAGAGACAATCACCTGTTCCAAGAGAGCAACCTCTTCACCCAGAGCAGCTAACTGAAGTCCTTAAGCCAACAGAAGACATTGCAGAAGTGCTCTGTCTCCTCCCTCTGACTACAGCCTGTTCCCCTTTTGCCTGCAGATGAAATGGAGGCCAGGCTGACCCACAAGAAAGAACAAGCAGAGGGATGCAGAACCACGTAACAGAATCAGAGTCACTTCAGGAGGGCAAAAGCTTTGCAGTGCTCCCTGTGTGTGGAACTCTCCCAGCAAGCCAAACCAGAATGAACTCAGCACCTGGCCCACGTTTTGCACAGCCCTAGTTAACTACAGAGAGCCTTTTCTGCTTGAAGAGAAACCAGACTTGACTTAGCCATCAGGGAATGACTTTGCAAGCTGCCAGGTGTCAGTGTGTCCTGTCCCATGGCCCTGGCACACCAGTTACCAGCACCCAGTTAGCTAAAAACTAGCTTGAGAACTGCTTAAGATAGTTTTGTGGTGGTCCACATTGAGCTGCAGCCTCATTTTCTCCACCCCCAGCTTCTCAGCATGCCCCAACTCTTTCTGCCCTGCATTTTTCTCTGCCAGCCCCTTCTGGAGCCCAGCTCATTCTGCCCTGAACCCTTTATTCAAAGCAGCATCCAGCTTTAGTCAGGAAACACTTGAGGGAACTCCCCTCTGCTACATCCCCTTGCAAGCAATTTTCTTTCAGTGGCCCCAGAGGAGCTGGCAGCCAAATGCCCCAAGGTACTTGCCCCGTTGATTTGGTCACTTCCCTCTCACACAGTCACAGCTTCAGGCACTTTCTGACTGTCCACCCCAGCTAAACTGGTGACATGAAGGCAGTTTTTATATCCAAGAGCAGCCTGAACAACTTCTGATGATAACCCAAAAGGGTAATTGCTTTAAGCAGGGCTTCACACAAAGCTACTTCAATCTTTTAGCTCAAGGTTTTATTATTACCCTGTCTTCAACCTCTGGTTCTGGGGTAAAAGGAGCTCTTTCAAACACATCTCCACTTTCAAACTTCAGGGAAACAGGAGGTGAGGACTCTTTGAAAGAACTAAAAGTGCAGGGCCTAAGAAACAATCCTTGACAGGATTAAAGCCCAGTCCCAATCCAACATGCAATTAGTGCAGATCCTTTCAAAGATTCCAGCTCCATTCAAACCCAGCAAGCCACAGCTTTGTCAGCCCTTCCACTCCCCCACCCCGACCCTCAAGCTGTTACCAGAGTCCTGCTTTAGCTGCAGTACCACATGAGTTATGCTCCCAGCTGGGCTACAAACCATCAGAACTTCTGTTTGCAGCCTGAAGACACCAGGATCTGTTGGAAGGTAGGAGAGCCTTGCAGAGGGACCTGGCCAGGATGGATGGGTGGGCAGAGGCCAATGGGATGAAATTTGACAAGGCCAAGTGCAGGGTTCTGCACTTTGGCCATAACAACCCCAAGCAATGCTACAGGCTGGGGACAGAGTGGCTGAGAGCAGCCAGGAGGAAAGGGACCTGGGGGTGCTGGTGGATAGTAGGCTGAAGATGAGGCAGCAGTGTGCCCAGGTGGGCAGCAGAGCCAATGGCATCCTGGGCTGTATCAGGAACAGTGTGGCCAGTAGGACAAGGGAGGTTATTCTGCCCCTGTACTCAACACTGGTCAGGCCACCCCTTGAGTACTGTGTCCAGTTCTGGGCTCCTCAATTCAAGAGAGATGTTGAGGTGCTGGAACATGTCCAGAGAAGGGCAACAAGGCTGGTCAGGGTCCTGGAACACAAACCCTTTGAGGAGAGGCTGAGGGAGCTGGGGTTGTTTAGCCTGGAGGAGGCTCAGGGCAGAGCTCATTGCTGCCTACAACTACCTGAAGGGAGGCTGTAGACAGGTGGGGTTGGGCTCTTCTGCCAGGCAACCAGCAACAGAACAAGGGGACACAGCCTCAAGCAGTGGCAGGGCAGGTCTAGGCTGGATGTTAGGAGGAAGTTGTTGGCAGAGAGAGTGATTGGCATTGGAATGGGCTGCCCAGGGAGGTGGTGGAGTCGCCGTCCCTGGGGGTGTCCAGGAAAAGACTGGATGAGGCACTGAGTGCCATGGTCTGGTTGACTGGATAGGGCTGGGTGCTAGGTTGGACTGGATGATCTTGGAGTTCTTTTCCAACCTAGTTGATTCTATTCTATTCTAGGAGCAAACCCCTTGAACTTTGAAGTCTCACTCCTTGATGACCTTAAAGGTCTCTTCCGACCAAAGCGATTCAATGTCTCTATGATTAAGTGTTCCAGCTCACACCACCGAGGACTACCCAAGATCCCTGCCCAGTCTGAGCAGGATGAGATCTCCACCAAACCTGTCTCAGAGCACAGTCATGCATTTTACCTTCTTTCTCTCTTTCTCCAGAGCTTTCCACTGCTCATAACATTCCTCTAGCCTCAGGTGGAGCTCACTGGCGGGCCCGCAGCGGCTCTTCGCCTGCCTTGGAACTGCAAACGCTGGGAGGAAGGCAGCAGCAGCAGAACTGTCAGCACACAGCTTCTTGTGCAAGTAAGGGTAGAATCGCCTCACATCCTCACGGGACAACAAGTCAGGAGGCTCCAGCAGAGGAAGGATCGAGGGGCTGAAGAGACCAGGGGGCCTCCAGGGGAAGGCACCGGAGCCAAGCTGCTGGCTGCGCCTCAAGTCCCCTATCAGACAGCTGCTGGGCAAGCTCGGGGCCTGCAGGCAGCTCAGAGGGTCCCCATTCCCCTGCCCGAGAGGGAACTGACCCTGAGACTCCATCAGCTCTTGGTACACATTCTGCAGCCACCCATCTGCCTGCTTCTGCCCCTCCAGCTCGTGGCGCTCGCTGGGTGGCTTCAGCTGGAGGCGGTGTTTGCTCAGGCTGTCAATGATCCCCATGTGCTGAGCTGAGAAGCTGTCACAGAACCCATTGGGCTGCTTTAGTTTCTTCTCACTCACATAGTCCAGGAGGTTCTCCTCTCCAGCCCTGACTGGCACTTCCATGCACGCCACGGAGCGACCTCGCTCTGCACTGCAGTAACCCAAGTCAAGGCCTGGGGCAAAGGAAGGGTTCTCCTGGCAGTACCTGGGAAACAGGCTGCTGCTGCTGCTGCTGCTGCTGCTGAGAGGGAAGTTGGAAGAGGGTAGCTGAAATAAATCACTGGAATGAGTGGAACCTTTTGGAAAAGCAGGAAAATGATGACTCCGTTTCCCCAGAGGATTTGGGGGCTGAAGTGGGACAGGGGCAGCAGACTTGGTTTGGGTCTTCAGCCAGGTTTGCCTCACGCTAGCGCCCGCAGCAGGGTTTGCTGTGCCTGCAAACAGGGGAAGGAGTTTGCAGTACTCTGGGTTCTGCAGATCAGGCTTGGAAAAAGGCTGCTTCTCAGCACCAAAGGCACAGTCACCAGCCCCTGGGCAAGGAGTGAAAGCTTTCAGTCCATACTCAAGCTTCGGCCCCACGTCAGTGCAGAATGAAGCCTCGGTTGGGAAGGGTTTCTCCGGCAGAAGGCCTGGGGCCCTGGGGAAGGGGAAGCTTTGCTGCTCGGCAATTCTCTCTTCTGCCTTTTTCTGAGTTCCAGATTTAACTTGATATAATTTAGCATAGGGTTCTGTGTCCAGGGATGGTGCCTCGGGGGCCCCATTCACTAATTTAGTTTCTTGGAGGCTGCAGCTGGTGCTCTTGTTAGGCTTGGCCTTGCCAGCAGCAGGGTACTCAGGGTACCTGCCGTAATCTGCGCCCTCGCCGTATCTGTGGAACTGCGGCAGGAAGGGCTCTGCCCATTTGTGGGGCAGCTGCACATCTGCTCCTTTGGGACCCAGCTTCTCCCTCCCGTAAGGAAAAGCCTCAGCCCCTGAGTCTTTGATCCCTTCTGAGCAGCCAGCCTGGGCTGCAAAGGTGCTCTTCATGTAGGGGTAGTTCTGATACACAGGGCTTGTCCTCAGGCCCTCGCTGCCCTGCATGCCGCAGCCGCTGGCACGTTCGCCCCTGGCAGGGTACAGACACTGCTCCTCCAGGCTGACGGCGGTGAAGCCGCGGTAGCACTCCTCTGCCCGCTGCAAGTACTGCTTCTCAGCACCAGGGACAGCTTCCCCGGCGTAAAAACCCTGGGGAGAGGCAGCCCCAACAACTGCTCGTTTGGTTTCTGGCAGCAGCTCGTGGTGGTCTGGGACTCTGGTGGCGTTCACAGGCCATGCGGATTTGAAGTTGGAAGGGCAGCTCCTTGGAAAGCGAGAAACATGTGGTCAGGTTCTTGTCTCTGGTGCCCCTCTTCCTGCCTCAAGCATGCTTAAGAACCCAGCTCTTATCTAATCATTTCTCTTGCTTCAGCCAGCAACGTCTAACTTGAGCTTCCACCCACTCCTGCTGTCACTGCACGACAACACTGACCCTGCTTGTCTGAACTCACCCATCTGCCTCAGGAGCTACACCCAATGCCTTCAAGCTCTGCAAGTACCAAGTGATGGTCAGTCAGTTCAGGTACCCACCCTTCCTCAGGTGCCCCAACCTTGCAGAGCCAAGTCCCAGCACAGAACACTTCTCTCTCCCGCTCTGCTCACAGCTGCAGAGCCGCCTGTGTTTTACATGGGCTTATACTGCTTCCTGCAGGTACATCAGGAACAGGCACCCCAGCACATTTCCTGCCACTAACTGCCATGGATTAACACAGGACAATCAGCCACTGACTGTCAACAAAAAGTGTGACCAGACTCAGTAAAACCTGGAATTGTGCTTGCAAGTCACTGGAGTGCCTGCTGAACTTGGCAGTGCAGGACACTGAAGCCCAGCCTTTGCTGCCTGCACTGTCCAAGTCATCAGGACTGATCTCTTTAAAGCTTTCCCTCACTTCAGCACACCTAGAGAATTCCCTGGAAACAGAAAGGAGGAGTGGTGCCTGGCTTGGGAACCTGGAGAACTGGGCTCCCGGGCTCATCCATAAAGCTGGAGCACTCAGGTTCAGGCAGCAGACCCAGAGCTCTCCAAGCATCTGGGGGATGCTGGATCTGAACCCTCCCCTGTCACACTGTCGTGGCTACCTGAAACAGTTCCTCTGTGCCTCTAGAATACAGGCACAAGTAACCTGACACTGAGATAAGCAAACAGTGCTTAGGTAACACTAACAGCAGGAAACATTCAGTGTGTGGAACTCTTCTCCCCTGCCAGCTCGGGAAGTGGCAAAGAGTTAAAGAGTTTGATTTTGTGCTTTGTCTGTTTTTTTTTTTTTCTGTGCACTGAAATTAATTAAGAAGAAAACCAAAAGCCTGCTCCCAGTCTTGAACTAAAAAAGGAGAAAAAATAGGCCAAGGCACATATTTGAGGAGATCTATCCGAGCCCAGCACTTCCAGAGTGCTTGTTAAGGGCTCACTTTAAGAATGCCAATTAAAAAGTTCTGCAAATAGCATTGAGCCAGCAGCGAGCCAGCAGCTCTGGTGTCATCTGAGCAGGCAGGGGAAAGCTGTCAGCTGTGGCAAGAGAATTATTAGATCTGGGGGAGGAGGGAGGGAAGCTGTAAAGAGCAGGAGGACTTGCCAGCAGCAGACGTGAGGCTGCGTAAGGCAGCAGCGAGCGCAGCTCCTGTCAGAGCAGAGCAGGCAGCACTCACCCCTCGGCACACCGCGGCTGTGGCTTCTCCTGCTCCTCCAGGATGTCTGACACCAGCCCGTACAGGTCTGTTTCACTGCCGTAGTCGCTGCGCTCCGCCTGGACCCTGGAAGCCAGCCCCATGGCAGTCAGAACGATTACGGCACTCAGACTGGTCTGGGAGGTACACAAGAACCAACAGAGCCCACCCACTCCATCCCCACCGCCACCCCCCGTGCCAGGGGCTACCTGGACTTCGTGCTGATCTGGGACGCAGCAGGCGGCTTGGGGTCATCGCCACAGGTGGACCATGGCGTGTACAGGAGGGAAGTGTCCACAGGGGCAGAGAACTCTGATGTGGAATAGGAGGAAGCATAGCTCTGAGGCACCTCTATGTTCTCTTTACTCTGTTTGAGGTACAACAAAAGCATTGAGTGAGATCCCACACACAGCAAGCTGCAATTTTATCCTGTGTGCTCCTGACCCAAACACACCAAGCTGCCATTTCATCATCCTCTGTGTGCTCCTGACCCAAACACACCAAGCTGCCATTTCATCATCCTCTGTGTGCTCCTGACCCAAACACACCAAGCTGCCATTTCATCCTCTGTGTGCTCCTGACCAAGCTCAGCCTCTCAGCCACCAGAGCACAGGAAGCAAAGCCAGCCAAGTACTTCTGACCCCATGCCAGAGGTCGCTCTTGTGGTGACAACTGCCCAGTGCAGACATGTGCAGGACTGACCCTCTCAGGCCACCTCTGCACTGGTTTCTAACAGACTATCACCAACAGGAGTCATCCATTTCCAACCAACCACTGCACTAAGCCACACTGAAGCAAGCTCACAGCCAATCTCCTGCCCAGTGTAAGTGGAAAGGTGCAGCTGCTTGTTTGGTTCAACCACGACACAATTCCTTAGCTCCTGCTGAGTGAAAATCTGAGTGGTGTGTTCACAGGGTTAAATATTCAGAGATAGAGCCCCCAGGAGCACAACAGGCCAACAGCTGCAGGAAGCAAGACACAAAGGCCAGGTTTTGCTCTCTGCAAGGCTTTCTGCCTAGCTCTGGACAGGTGTCTCTACTCCATGTCTCAAGCCCCCACGTCTGTGTGAACAAGATGCCCAATTGCTGGGTTGAAGGTGATGGAAGGACAAAGCTCCACAAGCAACTATCAGGTTTGTCCTTGCAGGCACTGGGAGCAAGTTTCCATTTGAGTGAAAAGTTATGGCTAAGAAAGGCAAAAATGTTCAGTCTGCAGAAAAGATGGCTGCAGGGAGACCTAACAGCAGCCTCCCAGTATGTGAAGTGGGCTACAAGAAGGCTGCAGAGGACTGTCTGCAAAGGCCTGCAGCAACAGGATGAGAGATAATGGTTTAAAACGAGAGCAGAGCAGATTGAGATGGATGCAAGGAACAAGTTCTGCCCCATGAGGGTGTTGGAACATTGCAACGGGTGCCCAAGGAGAGAGTTGAGGCCCCATCCCTGGAGATACTCAAGCTGAAGTTTGACAAGTCTGAGCAACCTGATCCAGTGGAGGATGTCCCTGCTGACTGCAGGGGTTTGGACTGGATGACCTTTGAAAGTCCCTTCCAACACAAACCATTCTGTGATTCTATGATGTCCTGTCTGGCATCTTCTACTGACCAGACTAAAAGCCTCTGCTCTCCAGGCTGGTCTGTGACTGCACTCTACATCTGTGCACACCTCAGAATTATCTGTGTCAGTAGCTAAGCTCCTCCTTCTCCCCAGCTTCCCAGTCTTTCTACAAAAGGTCACTTGCTCCTCACTTTGCCTACAAGAGTTTATGCTAACAGGAGAACAGAGAGCACCCAGAAGAGCTCTTTTTATTGAGCACCACATTGCTTCATCTGTGGCTTTCCTAGAAGCAGCTCCTGTCCTTTCTGATGACCATCAAGGACAAATCAAACCCAGTGATTCACCTTTGCCAGAACAACAAACTGCCTTAGAGACATTTTTTGGAACCTTTTGTTCACAAGTATCCCAAAGCCCTACACAGACACAAAACATTTTAGAATCAAGTGAACCTGTGATTTGTAGCAGCCATAGAGCGAGGCAGAGCCTGTCACTATGCTGCTGAAGGCATCGGTCAGCCGCCCGCCAGCATCCGCACCGCTCCAGCAGCAGCTGCCGCCACGGAAGGCCACTTTGGGCTGCAAAGAGAAGGGAAAAAAGTAGTAGAAGGACATCATTATGCTGTGGATTTTACACCAGCATCAACTTCTTTAATGCTTTAATTTTCCTGTGGGTTTGGCTCTCAAGGAATCAGTCTGACACACTGCACGAGCACACTCAAGGATTTACCTGGAGAGAAAAGCTTAACCCAACAGAGCAGAAGTGTCTGGAGAGGTGGTTCAGACTCAGAGGGGATTGCAGTCTGTCTGCATCAGTTCAATGCATCAGGATGAGGTGACCCTCAAATCTCATCCTTTCTAACCCTCATGCAGTCAGCAGGGACACCTCCAAGGAGAGCAGGCTGCCCAGGGACACAAGTTTGACCTTAAAAGTCTCTGGGGATTGAGCCACGGTGACACCCCAGGGCAGCCTGTGCCAGTGTCTCCCCACTCTCACTGTGCACAACTCCCTCCTGATGTCCTACCTAAATCTGCCCTGCTCCAGTTTCAAACCACTGCCCTTGTCCTGTCCCTATAGGCCCTTCTGAACAGCCCTTCCCAGCCTTCCTGCAAGTCCCTTTCAGATACTCAAGTGCAGCTCTAAGGTCTCTCTGGAGCCTTCTCTTCTCCAGCCTGGACAACTCCAACTCTCAGCCTGTCCCCACAGCAGTTCTCCAGTCCTCTTTTCATCTTTGTGCCTCTTCTGGACCCACTCCAGCAACTCCATGTCCTTCTTATATTGGGGCACCAGAAATGGACACAGCAGTGCAGGTGAGATCTCCCCAGAGCAGAGGGGCAAGATTCTCTCTCTCTCTCTCTCTCTCCATCTCTGGCCACACTGCTTTGGATGCAGCCCAGGCTGCCCTTGGCTTTCTGGGCTGCCAGTGCCCATTGCCTCATCCACCAGCACATCCAAGTCCTTTTCTGCAGGGCTACTCTCAATCTCATCACTCCCCAAACCTGGACTGATAATGAGCTTCCACAGGGCTGCATCACCACAGAGAACATCAGCTACAAGAGTGGGAGAACTATCACTCCTTCCACCAAGCACAGCCAGGGAGTCACTGAGCTTTCTGCACATCAGTGGACACCTCTGGTCCTCCCATCACTGCTCCTGTTTCATCATTTTCCTCACACAAATGTTTTCCTGTGCACCTACAGCCCTCAGAGTTGGACTTTCACAACAATACAGACACTGGGAGCTGTGGAGAACCTTGCCCCATCCTGCACCTCTGGGAGAGACAACTTTTACCTAAGAACACCCCTGTCCCTGTCACCAACCTGGAAGCACTCAGATATAAGTGGCCAAGGGGAGCAAGAACTGACAATGTGGGCATCCTGTTCTAGTTGCAGATGTCCCTGCTCACTCAGCGGGGCTGGAACTAGTTGACCTCTAAAAGTCAACTTCTAACCCAAACCATTTTGTGATTCTAAAAGAAAACAAAGAAGTTTGGCACCTTCCTTTCCCTTCTTCAGAAGGTGAAGCATACAAGGGAGAATTTAAAGTGAAAACAAAGCCAACTGGCTAAGAAGTCCCTTTAACTCACAAACAAAACGCAGGTACTTTGCCTAGTACTTAAAATACTCCCACGGCAGCTCAGGTGGAACACTTCTGATGACATTCAGAGTTCAGGTTTCACAGGGCAGTGTTCTGACAGCACCTGATTAAGAGCTCCTCTCTCTCAAAGTTGTTCTACAAAGTAGAAGCTACAAAGTAGCAACCTGAGGATGAAAACAGATTCTACAGCTAATGTGCAGGTCTCCAGAGTGAGCTTCCCTCTAGATTCCACTGCAGCTGCACTGCAATATCAACACATTCTTCTCAGGTATGCTTTACAACCAGGAGCAGGGGAGGCCAGCACCAGCACGGGGCACGGCGCCGTGGCCTGCACTGCCCGGGCCAGGACTTCTCCTCAGTTTGCATCTTGCCCAGTTAGGCCACTGCTGATCTCAGTGGGCACATGAGAGAGCCACAGAATGACAGGAGACGGACCTCTGGAGACCACCCAGTCCCACCCCTCCACTAAAGCAAAGGCCCCCACAGCAGCTTGCCCAGGATCACAGCGACCAGGGGAGGTTTGGAAGCTCTCCAGAGGAGGCTCCACAACCTCCCTGGGCAGCCTGCTCCAGGCCTCCAGCACCCTCCTCACATTTAAATGGAGCTCCTCGTGTTCCAGTTTGTGGCCACCACCTCCAGTCCTGTAGGACGGACAGGTCCATGGAGCTGCCGCGGCCATGACAGGCCTCGGCCAGCCCCCAGCCAGCCCCCACACTGCTCCTGTCCCCAGAGAGACCTCTGCCAGGACACCAAACAATGTTCCCCCCACACCTCTGAACTGTTTCCCAGCAGCCATTAGGACAAGCTGAGCCCAGGCCTAGACGGCCCCAGACAACCAACGCCACACAGGAGGGTGTCAGGGCAGTGAGGACGGCCCGGTCGCGGCCACATAACGGGGGAAGGGTGCAAACTAAACCCACTCTCATCCCTGCTCAATTACCGGTGCCTGGGCAAAACCCGAGCCTCGGAACAGCTCCGACCCTCTGCTGGGTTCCTGGAGCTGCCCAGCCCAGCCCAGCCTCCCCGCGGCCCCGGCCCCGGCCCCGGCCCCGGCCCCNCCGGCCGTTTGCCTCGCGCTGGGCCAACCGCCGCCCCGCCCCGCGCGCTGCCGGGGATTGGCCAGCCCCTGAGCCGCGCAGCCAATGAGAGGCCGCTCGGCTCCCTCGCACCTCCCCGCGCCGCGTGACCCGCTCTGTTTTGCACGCGGAGGCTGGGCAGGGCGGGCCCGGCCCGGCGCATGGCAACAGAGCCTTGTTGCTATTGGCTCCGTCCGCCGGCATCCAGCCAATGACAAATCGCCTCCCGCGCAGGCCTCCTTCGCCCAGAGGCGGCCCCTGGGGACACAGCTCCCGGCCCGGAGGCCGGGGGGGGCTTCCCGCAGCGCTGCCCTTGGGCCGGTCCGCTCCTGATGGCTGCGCTCTGTGAGCTGCCCCCGAGGGAGCCGCCTCAGGCCCTGCCACTCCTACATGCTCTGCCATCCACGGGTCACCGAGTCACAGAATTAACCAGGCTGGAAAAGCCCTTCGAGATAATCGAGTCCAACCTATCCCCTAACACTTCTAACTAAGCCCTGGCACTAAGTGCCTCATGCAGCCTCCTCTTAAACACCTCCAGGGATGGGCACTGCACCACCTCCCTGGGCAGCCCATTCCAATGCCAATCACTCTCTCTGCCAACAACTTCCTCCTAACATCCAGCCTGAGCCTGCCCTGCCACAGCTTCAGGCTGTGTCCCCTTCTTCTGGCCCTGGCTGCCTGGCAGCAGAGCCCAACCCCAGCTGGCTACAGCCTCCCTGCAGGGAGCTGCAGACAGCAATGAGCTCTGCCCTGAGCCTCCTCTGCTGCAGGCTGCACACCCCCAGCTCCCTCAGCCTCTCCTCACAGGGCTGTGCTCCAGGCCCCTCCCCAGCCTTGCTGCCCTTCTCTCAACACCTTCCAGCACCTCAACATCTCTCTGCAATGGAGGAGCCCAGAACTGGACACAGCACTCCAGGGGTGGCCTGAGCAGTGCTGAGCACAGGGGCAGAAGAACCTCCCTTGTCCTGCTGCCCACACTGCTCCTGAGCCAGCCCAGGATGCCATTGGCTCTGCTGCCCACCTGGGCACTGCTGCCTCCTCTTCAGCTCCTCTCTCCCAGCCCCCCCAGGTCCCTCTCTGCCTGGCTGCTCTCAGCCACTCTGGCCCCAGCCTGTAGTGCTGCTTGGGGTTATTGTGGCCAAAGTGCAGAACCTGGTACTTGGACTTGTTCAGACTCCTGGCACTGGACTGTACCCATCTCTGCAGCCTGCCTAGGTCCCTCTGCAGAGCCCTCCTGCCCTCTAACAGACCCACACTTGCTCCCACTGAATGTCTTATCCAGCCTACTCTTAAACACCTCCAGGGATGGGCACTCCACCACCTCCCTGGGCAGCCCATCCCAATACCAATCTCTCTTTCTGCCAATTTCTTCCTAACATCCAGCCTGAGCCTGCCCTGGCACAGCTTGAGGCTTTGACCTCTTGTTCTGTCCCCAGGTGCCTGGCAGCAGAGCCCAACCCCACCTGGCCACAGCCTCCCTTCCGTAACCGCAGGGTCCTGCCACCCTGCCCTGTGCCCTGCCAGCTCTGGCCCCTGTCAGCCCTGCAGGCCTGGCACTGCTGTTAGCTAAGTGCAGCCATGGGCAAAAAGCCCAGGTTGTGGTGATGCTGTCTGAGTTAGGGCTGAGTGGGCTGCATTGGTCTTCCAAGGAGGACTTCATGGGGCTGCATGGTGCCAGCTGGGCACTGTGAGCAGCCATTGTCTGCCCTGCAGAGGAGCCCAAGGGGTGCTCATGTCTGAATCCCCACCAAAGCAAACCAAGAGGCTGTCAGAAGCCACCAAGGACACCACCACCTAAGGAAAGGAGAACCTGCTGCCAGAAGCCACATCAGCAACCCCCAGAGATGTAAAACTGCTGCAGCATCTGTCCCTAGTGAACCCCCACCTCGAGCTGAGATCTGCAGCTCCCCTCGGGGCTGCTGCGGTGCTGCAGGTGTCCTTGCTTTAACTGAAGGCCAAGGAGCTGCAAAGCAGTCCAGAGGCAGAGTAGGGCTGGGTGGCAGGTGGGAGGGGGTTAGCCAGACCTGTGTGCCTGTGGGAAACTGCACTCCAGCTGTGGAGTTCCCTCCTGGCTGTGCACAAGCCCCAGACGAAGGAAGCAGCTCTGCTGTGAGCAGCCCTGGCTGCTGCACGCCAGGGAAGTGCCCCTGCTTTTGGGCTGACACTGTCACTCCCCCAGGCCCTGCCACCCCTCAGGCCTTGCCAGCCCCCAGGCCAGAGAATCATGGAGTTGTTTCAGCTGACAGAGCCCTCTAAAGCTGTTCAGTCCATAGAATCCTAGAATCAGTCAGGGTTGGAAGGGACCACAAGGAGCAGCCAGTTCCAACCCCCTGCCATGCCCAGGGACACCCTACCCTAGAGCAGGCTGCACACAGCCTCAGCCAGCCTGGCCTGAAACACCTCCAGCCATGGGGCCTCAACCCCCTCCCTGGGCAACCCATTTCAGCCTCTCACCACTCTCATGGTGCACAAGTCCAGCCACCAACCCAGCACCACCACGGCCCCTACACAGGTGTCCTGGGGACTGCACCACCTCCTTGGGCAGCCTGTGCCAACCCCTGACCACTCTTGGAGAAAATCCATTTTTCCTCATTTTTCCTGCCACCCTCTCAGGCTCTGTTGCCCCTGGTCCTGCCAGAGAGCCTGCCCTCAGTGCTGCCACCGACACAGCAACGAGCAGGGAGTGCTGGTAAAGAGCCTTACAGACCAGATGCACATCTGGGGGGTGTCTGTAGCAAGCCATAAAACACCAAACCTTGTAGCAATGTTTGTCTGTAGTCAGTTGGTAATATGCAAACCTCAGCAACAGCTACTGCAGAAGCTGTGACAGAGCTGAGGGAAAACCAGAGGGATACCATTCACAGACTCTGGAAAGGCCAAACAGAGGTGGGCTGGCAAACGAGAACCCAGCTGAGGTACTGCTGCTGTGTGCCAGCCCGAGGCAGCCTGCTCTGCCTGCCCACATGCAGACACAGAGCTGCTCAGTAGAACAGAGCAGTTTGCACGTGTCCAGTGGTAGGACGAGGGGCAAGGGGTGCAGGCTGGAGCACAGGAGGCTCCCTGTGAGCATAAGGAAAAGCTTCTGCACTGTGAAGGTGGCAGAACACAGAAAGAGGCTACCCAGACAGGCGGTGCTTGGACGAGATGCTCCTTTGAGGTCCTGCCGGGGTTTGGAGGACTGAGCAGAACTGAATAGTCTGAGAAAATAAGGAGAGTAGGCAGGGTAAGAATAGAATAGAATAGAATAGAATAGAATAGAATAGAATAGAATAGAATAGAATAGAATAGAATAGAATAGAATCAACCAGGTTGGAAGAGAGCTCCAAGCTCATCCAGCCCAGCCTAGCACCCAGCCCTATCCAGTCAACCAGAGCATAGCACTAAGTGCCTCATCCAGTCTTTACTTGAACACCTCAGGGATGGTGACTCCACCACCTCCCTGGGCAGCCCATTCCAATGCCAACCACTCTCTCTGTGAAGAACTTAGGCCATTCTGATAAGGAGGCACAGCTGCAGACAAATGGCCTTGGGAGGCTGGCAGAGAAGCTGAGAAAGTTCCGAGCCATGCCAGGAGGGCAGGTTGGGCAGCCCTGGGAACCAGACATTGTGCCTGGTTGCAAAGGGAGATTAAGGCAGGTGGTTGGTCAGCTCTGCCTGTGTGTGTACAGCCCATGCTCTGTGTGTGTGTGTACAGCCCATGCTCTGCTCTGTGTGTGTGTGTGTACAGCCCATGCTCTGCTCTGTGTGTGTGTACAGCCCATGCTCTGTGTGTGTGTGTACAGCCCATGCTCTGTGTGTGTGTGTGTACAGCCCATGCTCTGTGTGTGTGTGTGTGCAGCCCATGCTCTGCTGTGTGTGTGTTTGTGTACAGCCCATGCTCTGTGTGTGTGTGTACAGCCCATGCTCTGTGTGTGTGTGTGTACAGCCCATGCTCTGCTGTGTAAGCCCACCAGAAGCACACAGCCCTGTGCTGAATCCACGCTGGAAGCACCACTCTTGGCTTCAGCAAAGCCTGACCTCCTGTGCACCACGCTGGCACGAGTCCGTGTCCTGCCCACTCCTGCGCCGCCTCAGTGAGGCCAACCCAACAAGGTCCCTTCCACCCTGAGTGTCTGCTGCTACTCACTGGAGATCTGTGAGAGGAAATCTTGCAAAGGCCCAGATCTGCAGTGCCCAAGGAAAGCAGGAAGGAGATAAAAGAGAAGCAGAGATATGCTGACATCAGCAATAAAGAGGGACCTGCTGGTCAGCGACAAAAAGACCCTGTGAGGAAGACTCTGCTGGCACTCAGCTCAGATAACCACTCAAGACCACCAGGGTGGAGAACAGGAAAATACCTCTGCTAATGAAGCCCAAGAGATGCCTGTAATCATCCTGTCAGGAACAGCTGAGCTCCTGTAACATGAACTGTGGCTTGTGCCAGCCTGGGCTGTGCAGCAGGGATGGAGGCCTCCTGCCTGCACCCAGTGCTGTAACAACACACAACCTACTGCAGAGCTCTGCAGGACTTTTGGGGCTCATTTCACAGGTCACCACCTCAGCTCCGCGCCAGGACAGCCCTGCCTGGGGCCACGCTGCTGCGGTGACTCTGCCATCCCCCACCTGGGCGAGTCTGAAGCTAGCTGGAATGTTCTGGTGAGAAGGACTAGATCACAGGCTGTGAAAGGAAAACAGTGGTGATGTCTGCTTCCCTCATAGGCTTGCTGAGATGTGTAAGAGCAAGAATCCAAACACAGATACGGCACTACTCCTGCTGGGGAGCTCCGAGCTGCATCTCTCTCTAACCTCACCCTCTCTCTGCTGTTTCTCTGACTAATCCACTTTGCTCCCTACCCCCCTGGCCGAACCTCCACTCTTCCTTGGGACTGGGGCAAGGTTGAGGGGGGGGGGGAAGGTGAAGGGGTGGTTGGGAGCCCCTCCTGGGGACTCAGGTTTCTGGGAGGGGAATTGTGTTTCTGCATCACNTCGCACTAATCCACTTTGCCCCCCCCCCCCCTGGCCGCACCTCCCCTCTTCCTTGGGACGGGGGCAAGGTTGAGGGGGGGGGGGAAGGTGAAGGGGTGGTTGGGAGCCCCTCCTGGGGACTCAGGTTTCTGGGAGGGGAGTTGTGTTTCTGCATCACCCTTTACCTTGTCTGTTTCTGTCTATGGCTGTATGGGCTGTAGCTGCTGGTACATCCTGCTCAGCTGTACACAATAAGCTGCACTCAGTTTCCAGGGCTGCTGAGTCCACGCTGGGTGATTTCCGAAGTGGGGGTGTGGGGAACACCCAAACCATCACACCACCAGAGCAAGGGGAACCCCCCACTTGCCCATCCCCAGGGACAGTGTCCCGACCCCACAGCGCAGCTCCCTGCCAGGGGTCAGCAGCTGAGGGTGCCCTGGAGCCCCGGGGCTGGAGAGAGCAACCACAGGGCAGCAGGTGGCAGGGGAGCCCCGTTCCAGCCGCGGGCTCGCCGCAGTGCCAGCTCCTTCTCTCCTTACCCTCTTACCCCTGCAGCTGCCTTAGACACTCCACCAGGCCTGAGTGTCACTGGGAAGGACTGAGGAAGGCCCCGAGGCCAAGCCACACTCCTGTTTCCAGCCCTCGACCTGTTTTGCTTTGCACTCCTCAAGCTGTTTTTAAGGAGTCTAAGAACCTCCTTGCTGCTGCCGGCTCTGCTTGGGCAGGCACAGGCAGCTCACTGCCACCTCGCTGCCACCTCGCTGCCACCTCACTGCCACCTCGCTGCCACCTCATTGCCACCTCGCTGCCACCTCACTGCCACCTCACTGCCACCTCACTGCCACCTCGCTGCCACCTCACTGCCACCTCACTGCCACCTCACTGCCACCTCGCTGCTACCTCACTGCTACCTCACTGTCACCTCCACCTCACTGCTACCTCACTGTCACCTCCACCTCACTGCTACCTCGCTGCCACCTCACTGCCACCTCGCTGCCACCTCACTGCCACCTTACTGCCACCTCACTGCCACCTGGCTGCCACCTCGCTGCTACCTCATTGCCACCTGGCTGCCATCTCACTGCCATCTCGCTGCCACCTCGCTGCCACCTCGCTGCTACCTCACTGCCACCTGGCTGCACTGCCACCTCACTGCCACCTCGCTGCTACCTCACTGCCACCTGGCTGCACTGCCACCTCACTGCCACCTCGCTGCCAATGCAGGTGGCAGGGGTCGATGAAGCAGGCACTTGTGTTGTGCTCCATCCCGCACTTCTCCTGGTGCCACCTCCCCTCCAGCCTTCCTGCTCCCTTCAGCCTGCTGCCAGCCGCTGGGTGGGACGACCCCCGCGGGCTGGCTCCTGCCCGGTGCCTTCCTAAGCCCACCCAGGCAGCCCAGATGTTGTGTTGGCTTCCAGCAGAAGACCACAGCTGTGTGGAGGGGTCTTGGCTCTGCGGTGTGTGCTGTCCCCTGGCTTCATCACTCACTCCTTGTCCCAGGGAGGGGCTGGTTATGGGGCAGAGCTTTGGGGCTGGCTGTGGGGCAGGGCTCTGGACCATGCCCTCGTTCAGAGCCCCTTGTGCCCAAAGCTTCTCGAGGTGTAGCCCTGTTGCCCAGAGGGACAAGTCATGGCTGGAGCTCAGGACCCAGCAGCAGTGGGCTGGGGTCTCCTCTGGTCCCAGAACTGCACCCAGAACCCTTCCTATCTGGTCTGGGGAGCTTTGCTTTGCTTTACTCTTTGAAATGTGAAATGCTGGGGGAGTGCAGCCACTGCACCCTCCCCACCCCAGCTCTTTCCCTGCAAACTCAGAGGTCTTCTCCTGTTTGTTTCTGCAGGAGGCTCCTTCAAAGCCACACAGCAGAGGCTGGGGAAGCTCAGAGAAGTAAGAATCCCCTCAACAGAAAATAACTCAGCCAGAGTTCACAGCTGGGGCCACCCCACACCCCCCCCCAGACCAGGCTCCTTTACCAAGTGCAGAGGACTTTACCAAGTGCTGTTTCAGAGGACTCTGCACTGAGGCACAGCTGTGGCCCCAGATATGAACCACTGCACTTCAGTGCTGCTCCCCAGGTTCCCATAGACTCTGCACTCCCCTCCAGTGTCCTGTGACCTGCTCGTGGCAGCAAAGCAGCAGGTCAAATGAGGATTACTGTTTTATGATGCTGTGCAAGCCCTGCAGGAGGCTGCTGCTGCTGCGGCAGGTTGTTAATGCACTGCAGCTCGCTCCCTGCAGTGATTTCCAGGCTGCTGAGGTCAGCTTTGGAGCCAGCACTGAACCTGCCTTTGCAGTCCAAGTGGTCATCACCTTCCTCAAGCCAAAGCCAGGACCAAAGCCCGTGAGTGGAATCTCATCACACAGAACCTCACACGGGGGACACTGCTCTGTGGACAGCTGTAGTCGTCTCCCAGCGTGACAGAGTCTATCCAGTGTGACTCTGTTGCTCTTCAGAGTGAGAAGAGAAAGCCCAGGAACTGGATCCATATCCAGGAGTCTGGCTGCAAACATTCAGGAAGTGCTCAAACAGGACCAGGCTCCAGGTAGAAGCAAGCAGAGGTCACCAATGCCATGAGAGAAGGCCTGGCCACAGCCCCAAGGCTTCCTCACCAAAGGGGAAGGTTAACTCCAGGCTTTGACACTTGCTGAGAGGAGAGCAGCAGCCCTGAGCTGCCACTGTCTGGTGTCCAGGCTGCAGACACCTCTGATGTGGAGCAAAAAGCATAAAACCATGGAGGCATGGAATTGTTTAGCTGGAAAAGACTTGTGCTGTTAGCAGAAGCCAGGTGGTGTGGAGTGTCTTGGGAATGCTGGTGCAGAACATCCATGGGCAGCAATGTGCCCTGGGGGCCCAGACAGCCAGTGGGGGCCTGGGGGCATCCAGCAGAGTGTGTCCAGCAGACCCAGGGAGGTTCTCCCCTCCCTCTGCTCTGCCCTGGGGAGACCTCATCTTGAGCACTGCCTTCAGTTTGGGGCTCCCCAGTTGCAGAGGGACAGGAACTGCTGGAGAGAGCCCAAGGGAGAGCTGTGAGGATGATGAGGGGACTGGAACTGCCTGGTGAGGAGAGGCTGAGGGCCCTGGGGCTGAGAGTCTGGAGAGGAGAAGCCTGAGAGGGAATTGGATCAATGTCTGTAACTGTCTGAGGTTGGGGGTCAGGAGAGGGGGGACAGGCTCTGCTCACTGCTCCCTGGGACAGGACAAGCAGCAGTGGATGGAAGCTGCAGCACAGGAGGTTCAGCTCAGCACAAGAGGAACTTCTTTCCTGTGAGGGTCCCAGAGCCTGGCACAGGCTGCCCAGAGAGGTTGTGGAGTCTCCTTCTCTGGAGCCTTCCCAGGCCTGTCTGGACGTGTTCTGTGTGCCCTGAGCTAGCCTGGATGGTGCTGCTCTGGCAGAGGTTGGACTGGATGAGCTCTTCGGGTCCCTTCCAACCCCTGACATCTGTGAGCTGTGAATATAGTGAAGGTGAATCCCTGCTCTATGAGAGATGTCCCTGCCAAGGGCAGAGGGTTGGGCACAGGCAATCTGGAAGGCTCCTTCTGAACCAGGCCGTTCTGGGATCCCGTGACTGGAAAAGGACTTCACAAAGCAGAGGAAGCTTTTGGAGGAGGTCTCGGCACTCCTTCACAGTAGCCACTAAACCGCTGTGCCGCCAGTCTGGAGCGGTTTGAGGCTGCGTCCTTTTCCCCCCGGAACGACGGTGGCGGCTCCATGCTCGGGCCCAGAGACGCCAAGCCCCGGGAGGGCTCCTGCCGACGCACTCCTGCAGCGGGCAGGGTTCTGCCCGGAGGTCTATCCCTCACTGACCGTCACAGGGCAACTAATCGCCGGCTGCCCACCATCCCCTCGCTCTCTGGCCGCCGTCACACCGAGCGCCCCGGCCCCGAGGGGACTCCGCTCCGGGCGCTGCGGCCTGCAGCGCGCACACCGCGTGACGAGAGCCGCAGCCCCGCGCACGGCGCACAGACCAATCACAGCAGCGCTCCCAGATGACGTCAGAAGAAAGCCCTCCCCCCCCTCCGCTCGGCCAATGGCCAGGTGGCACCGGGAGATGCCTGTGCGGAACCGCCAATCCGATGACTCTGGCTCCGCAAGGGGGCGTGACCGCCCCCCGCGGCCCTCGGGGCCCCGCCCAGTCCCGCCGTAGCGCCTGCGTTGCGCCGCCCCCTGGCGGCCGCGGGGTGGGAGCGTGGCTGCGGCGCGGCTGTCGGCGGCGCGGCGGTGCGGGCCGGGCGCAGCGGCAAGATGGCGGGGAGGGTAAGTGCGGGGGGATCGGGGACCGGCCCTGCCCGCCCTGCCGGTAGCCCTCTCCTCCGCTAACACACCTCTGCTTCTGCTCCTCGCTGGTTGCCGGCGTGGTTCGGGAGCTTCTTGGAGCCGGCTTCTTGGGGTGGTCGTTCAACCCTGGGGCGGATGTGGGGGGTCCCCTGAGGGCGCTGTGAGGCTGCGGTGCCCCCGACAGTGGTGAGGGTGCCGTGAGGCCACGATGAGCCCTGTCTTCGTGGGGCAGGCCTGGAGGGTCCCTGGGGTGCTGAGCTGGCTCCTTGCTGATGTGGCATGTGGGACAGACTGTGGGGTGCCCCTAGGAGCGGCCAGAGGTGCCCCTGCCCCAGTGGGTGTGAGGTAGGGTCCCCCAGGGAGAGCTCTGCGAGGCTTTAGTGACCCCCCTGGTGCTGCGGTCAGGCTTTAATCCCGCTAAGGGTGCCGCGATGGCTGGGGAGCTGGGCAGGACTCTAGGGGCTGTGGGAGGGAGGTGACCCCTTGGTGCTGTAGGGTTCCCTGAGGGCCTCCCTGAGGCTGGGGTGACCTCTGCCACTGTGGGGTGCGAGGCAGCACCTAAGGGTGCTGGGGGTCATGGGGCAGGTTTTAAGGCTGTTTGAGACCCTAGAGACTGCCCTGTGGGCGCCAGCGTCTGGCCGTGCAGTGGGTGCAGGCTGGGTGCTGTTAGAGCACTGAGGGCTGTGCAGTGGGTCCAGGCTGGGTGCTGTTAGA
>WAAF01019553.1:193557-226572 GCA_013400475.1 Tricholaema leucomelas
CCCTCCAGTCCCCCCCAGCCCCCATCAGCCCCCATCAGCCTCCACCTCACTGCAGCCTCCTTTGAGCATCTTGGTCTCAGCAGTGGTGCCAGAGCAGGCTGAGGTGAGGAGGCTCCCCCCAGGCGCCCCCAGTGCCTCCTGAAGGCCAGGACAGACTCACAGCTGGCACTGGCTTGGAAGGGACCCTCCAAGGGCATCTTGTGCAACCCCCTGCAGGCAGCAGGGACAGCTCCAGCCAGAGCAGGCTGCACAGGGACACATCCAGGCTGACCCTGAATGTCTCCAGGGATGGCCACAACCACCCCCCTGGGCAGCCTGTGCCAGGCTCTCCCCACCCTCACTCTGCAGAGCTTCCTCCTCATGTCCAGCCTCGGTCTGCCCTGCTGCAGTGCCAAACCATTGCCCTCAGCCTGTCCCCACAGCCCCCTCTGAACAGCCCTCCCCAGCCTCTGGCAGTGTGGCTGAGGTGAGGATGCTCTGGTGGCTGCCTCATGGCTGTTGAGATCTTTGATCTCATTGGGTGCTTCTGTGAAGAGATTCTTGAGAGTGAGGGTGGCACAGGTTGAGGGTGGTGAGAGCCTGGCACAGGTTGAGGGTGGTGAGAGCCTGGCACAGGTTGCCCAGGGAGGTTGTGGAGCACAGAAGCACCGAACGTGATCGAAGATCACGTTCGGTGCTTCTGTGCTCCACAACCTCCCTGGAGGTGTTCAGCACCAGGCTGGATGAGTCCCTGAGCACCCTGGGCTGGTGGCAGCTGTCCCTGCCCATGGCAGGGGGTTGGCACTGGATGCTCTTGAAGGTCACAGAGCCACAGAGTGCCAGGGGCTGGGAGGGACCTGCAGAGCTGATCCAGCCCAAGCCCTGCAGAGCAGCATCACCTGGGGCAGGTCACACAGGAGCACAGCCAGGAGGGGTTGGATATCTCCAGAGGGATCTCCACAGCCCCCCTGGGCAGCCTGTGCCAGGCTCTGGCACCCTCACAGGGAACAAATCCCTGCTCATGTCCCCATGGCACTTCCTATGCCTCAGCTGCCAGCACTGCCCCTGTGCTGTCAGTGGGCATCACTGGGCACAGCCTGGCTGCATCCTGCCCACCCTGCCCTGCACATCTCTAGCACAGCACTGAGGGCAGCCCTCAGGCTGCTCTGCTGCCAGCTGCCAGCCCCAGCTCCTCAGCCTGGCCCCACAGGAGCTGTTCACTGCCTGCAGCAGCTCTGGCTCTGGGCTGGGCTCTCTGCAGCACTTCCCTGAGCTCCTTCTGGGGCTGAGGTCTCCCTCAGCCTCCTCTTCCCCACACTGCACCCCCCCAGCTCCCTCAGCTGCTCCTCCCAGCCCTCTTCTCCAGACCTTTCCCCAGCTTTGTTGCCCTTCTCTGGACCTGCTCCAGTCCTTCAGTGTCCTTCTGGGATTGAGAGGCCCCAACCTGACCCCAGGATTCCAGCTGTGGCCTCCCCAGTGCCTAGCACTGGACACAATATTCCATCTGTGGCCTCAGCAGGCAGAGCAGGGGGCAGGAGAACCTCTCTGATCTACTCACCACAGCCTTCCTAACCCACCCCTGGCTGCCCTTGGCCTTCTTGGCCACCAGGGCACCTCGCTGGCTCCTGGGCATCCTCCTGCCCAGCAGCACCCCAGGCCCCTTTGCCCAGAGCTCTCTCCAGCAGGGCAGTCCCCAGGCTGCACTGGTTCAGTGCTGCCAAAGCTCCTCCAGATGGAGGCAATTGAGGACTTTGGCAGCCTCTGGGCAGGGGGGAGAGGATCCCAAGTGAGTGCTCCTTGGGCATGGGAGGGATTCTCCAAGGTCCTGCCGACCTCAGCCAAGGCTCACTGCAGTGCCACCCTCGGCTGGCACCCGTCCTGGCACAGCAGGCAGCCCCTTGGCCTTGCTGCTGGCCCTGGCTGTGCTCCGAGGGCCTGGACCAGTGCAGAGCAAGCAGCCCTGCCCAGCCCCTCTGGCAGGGCACTCAGCACCCCACACTGCCCTGTGCCCATCCCCATGGCAGGGCACTCAGCACCCCACACTGCCCTGTGCCCATCCCTCTGGCAGGGCACTCAGCACCCCACACTGCTCTGTGCCCATCCCTGGGGCAGGGCACTCAGCACCTCACACTGCCCTGTGCCCATCCCCATGGCAGGGCACTCAGCACCCCACACTGCCCTGTGCCCATCCCTGTGGCAGGGCACTCAGCACCCCACACTGCCCACAGCCCCCCCCTGCTCTAACCACTGCTGTCCTCTGCCCTCTCTCCTGCCCTTCCACCTCCAAGTCCCAGCACTGCCTTCTCCAGCTGAGTGCCCCACACCTGCCCCACCACTTTCCACAGCCACAGCCTCACTTGTACTCTCTGCCTGTTCCCCTGGCAAGACCTGGGCTGGCACCTCCAGACCATTTACCTCCAGGAACCTGCCCCTGGGCACTGCCCAGCTCAGCCCCAGCACTGCCTCTGCATCTTGCCTCAGCCACAAGAGCACATCGCTGGGCTGTGAGTGAGCCATGCTTGGTGAGGGGGAGGACACTGAGCCTTGCTGCCTGCTGGCTGAGCCTTGCTGTCCCCTTCTCTCCTGTGCAGTGTCCCTGTACAGCTTTGACAAGGCCAAGCAGTGCATTGGGACCATGACCATCGAGATTGACTTCCTGCAGAAGAAGAACATCGACTCCAACCCCTACGACACCGACAAGATGGCAGCGGAGTTCATCCAGCAGTTCAACAGCCAGGCCTTCTCCGTGGGCCAGCAGGTCAGCCTGCAGCCAGAGAGACAGAGGTTAGGTTGGAAGGGACCTCAAAGATCATCCAGGGACAGATCATCCTGGTCCTGAACACCTCCAGGGTGGTTGTGGAGCACAGAAGCACCGAATGGGATCTTCGATCCCATTCGGTGCTTCTGTGCTCCACAACCACCCTGGGGAACCTGTGCCAGGGTCTCCCCCCCCTCGACCTGTGCCAGCCTCTCCTCACCCTCTTCATCTCCCCTCTCCCAGCTCAAAGCCATTGTTTCTCCTCTTGGCACTCCCCAGCCCCTGTCCAAAGTCCCTCCCCAGCTCTCCTTCAGCCCCTTCAGGCACTGCAAGGTTGCTCTGAGGTCTCCCTGGAGCCTTCTCTTCTCCAGGCTGCCCAAGGCCAAACTCTCTCAGCCTGGCCCCACAGGGGAGGTTCTGCAGCTCTCTGAACGTCTTGGTGGCCTCCTCTGGACCTGCTAAAGCAGCTCCAGGTCTTTGTTGTGCTGGGGTGGCAGGAGGTGCTATGGGATATTGAGGTGGGGAGAAAAAGAAGGGAAAGGGGGAAAGGAGGAAAGGGAAGGAAGGAAAAGGAAGGAAAGGGAAAGAAGGGAAAGAAGGAAAAGAAGGAAAGGGAACAAAGGAAAACAAGGAAAGGAAAGGGGAAAGGAAAGGAAAGGAAAGGAAAGGAAAGGAAAGGAAAGGAAGGGAAATAAGGAAAATGAGGGAAGGGAAAGAAGGGAAAGGGAAAAAAGAAAAGGGAAAGGAAAGAAGGAAAAGGAGAGAAAGAAGGGAAAGGAAAGAAGGAAAAGAAGGAAAAGGAAAGAGGAAAAGGGAAAGAAGGGAAAGGAAAGAAGGAAAAGGAAAGAAAGAACAGGGAAAGAAGGAAAGGGAAAGAGGGAAAGGGAAAGAAGGGAAAGAAGGAAAGAGAAGGAAAAGAAGAGAAAGAAAGGGAAAGTAGGGAAGAAGCCTTTTGTGGAGGGTGAGTTTTCCTCTGAGTGTTTGCAGTTGCCTCATGTTCTGCCACCCCTGTTCTGTTCCTGCTTTGCCACCCCTGTTCTGTCCCTGCTCTGCCACCCCTGTTCTGTCCCTGCGCCTCCACTCCTGCTCTGTCCCTGCTCCTCCAGCCCTGTTCTGTCCCTGCTCCTCCACTCCTGCTCTGTCCCTGCTCCTCCAGCCCTGTTCTGTCCCTGCTCCTCCACTCCTGCTCTGTCCCTGCTCCTCCAGCCCTGTTCTGTCCCTGCTCCTCCACTCCTGCTCTGTCCCTGCTCCTCCAGCCCTGTTCTGTCCCTGCTCCTCCACTCCTGTTCTGTCCCTGCTCCTCCAGCCCTGTTCTGTCCCTGCTCCTCCACTCCTGTTCTGTCCCTGCTCCTCCAGCCCTGTTCTGTCCCTGCTCCTCCACTCCTGTTCTGTCCCTGCTCCTCCAGCCCTGTTCTGTCCCTGCTCCTCCACTCCTGTTCTGTCCCTGCTCCTCCAGCCCTGTTCTGTCCCTGCTCCTCCACTCCTGTTCTGTCCCTGCTCCTCCAGCCCTGTTCTGTCCCTGCTCCTCCACTCCTGTTCTGTCCCTGCTCCTCCAGCCCTGTTCTGTCCCTGCTCCTCCACTCCTGTTCTGTCCCTGCTCCTCCAGCCCTGTTCTGTCCCTGCTCCTCCACTCCTGTTCTGTCCCTGCTCCTCCAGCCCTGTTCTGTCCCTGCTCCTCCACTCCTGCTCTGTCCCTGCTCCTCCAGCCCTGCTCTGCAGTGCTGTGTGCAGGGCACGGCAGGGACGTGCTGAGCACAGCAGAGCTGTGCAGGGCCAAGGCTGCATGGAGTTTTTTGCCTCCTTCTCTTCAGCACTTGGTAGCTTTGCCAAGGTCCCTTCTTGCTTTCTGAGGAGGTCAAATCCCCTTCTCTGTCTTCTCTCCACAGCTTGTGTTCAGTTTCAATGACAAACTCTTTGGCCTGCTGGTGAAGGACATGGAAGCTATGGACCCCAGCATCCTCAAAGGGGAGTCTGGAGCCAACAAGAAGCAGAAGGTAAGCTCCCAGAAAGCCTCTTCAGCCCCTGGGCCCTGCAGAGACTCCAGCACTGAGCAGGCCTGGCTGCAGGGGGGGCTCTTGGGTAGCATTTGGAGAAGGTTTCACCTGGCTGCATCTTCTGCCCGACAGGAGCTGAGGAGCCTCCTGGGCTTGTGCGGTTGAGAGCTTAGAGCTTGTGATGGTTTGGGTGTTCCCTACCCCCCACACTTTAGAAATCCCCCAGCCTAGCCTCAGCCAGCTCTGGAAATCTGAATGGAGCTTCCACTTACAGCTGGCACAAGGCACAAGCAGATAGTTACAGTATGTACAGTGATAGACAGAAATAGACAAGGTCAAAGGTAACACAGACACAATTCCCCTCCCAGAAACCTGAGTCCCCAGGAGGGGCTCTCAACCACCCCTCACCTTCCCCCTACCCCTCTCAACCTTACCCCAGTGCCAAGGAAGAATGGAGGTTTGGCCAAGAGGATTAAGAAGCAAAGGTGAAATCAGCCAAAGCAAATGGAGGTGAGGTTAGAAAGCAAGATGGAGCTCAGCCAGCAGCCTCAGCTCCCCAGCAGGCAAGAGCTGAGAGCACAGCCCAGACCCAGGTGCCCAAGCCAAGTGCAGAGCAAAGTGACTTTATCTTTTGTTTTGCTTTTCTTTTCTACACATCTCAGCAAGGCTGTGAGGGAAGTAGACCTCAGCACTGTTTTCATTTCCCAGCCTATCATCTAATTCTTCTCACCAAAACATTCTAGCTAGGCTCAAACTAGCACAGAGCTGCAGCCACTGCCCTGCAGGACTGGGGAAGACCTGAGCAGTGCCTCTTGTTCTCTGTGTGCTAATTCATGGGAGCAGCCTCCCCTGAGCCTTTTTGTCCTCCAGATATGTGCAGTTTGCATTTCCCCTTCGGTGCAAGGGACAGAATTGAGGCTCTGCACTGGCCAGACCTTGCTGAAGTGAAATAGAGCAAATGACTTCAGAAAGCTAAGGTCTGACAGCCAGGGAGCTTCTGCATTCCCTGGTGGTGGTTGCAGGAGGTGCTGGTGTTCCACTGCCTCCTGTGCTGGAGCTTCTGCTGCTGTTCCCTCGGCTTGGAGATGCCCAGGGGGAGCAGTCTGAGCCTGAAGCCTTCATCCTTTGTTTCCCTCTCTTTTGCAGATCGAGGTTGGCCTGGTGCTTGGGAACAGTCAGGTTGCCTTTGAGAAGGCTGAGAACTCCTCTCTCAATCTGATAGGTGAGTGCTGGGGCCTGCTCCTCAGGCCTCCTGGGCCCATCAGCTGCCCTCTGGCACTGCAGGCTGCAGCTCAGAAGGGATCTGCTTAGCAGAGAGCTGCATTGGGCATCCCTTAGGAACTCTTAGGAACTGGGGCAACCCTGTCAAAGGCTGGGGGCTGGAGGAAGGGATGGAGAGCAGCCCTGTGGAGGCCTTGGGGGGACTGGAGAATGAAGAGCTGGGCAGGAGTCAGCAGGCCAAGGGAGAGGATTCTGCTCCTCTGCTCTGCTGAGACCCCTGCAGTGCTCAGCACAGACAGGGACCTGCTGCAGCAGAGCCAGAGGAGGCCACAGCAGTGCTGGCAGGGCTGGAAGGGCTCTGCTGTGAGCCCAGGCTGGGAGAGTTGGGCTTGGGCAGGCTGGAGGAGAGAAGGCTGCAGGGAGACTTTGTGGTGGCCTTGGAGTGCTTCAAGGGCCCAGCAGAGAGCTGGGGACAGAGTTCTGAGCAGGAGCTGTTGGGCCAGGCCAAGGGGGGATGGTTGGAAGCTGAGAGAGGAGCTTGAGAGTGGAGAGAAGGGAGAAATGTTTGGGAGTGAGGGTGGGGAGAGCCTGTGCCAGGCTGCCCAGAGAGCTGGGAGCTGCCCATGGCTGGCAGCAGTGCAGGGGAGGCTGTGTGGGGCTGTGAGCAGCCTGCTCTGGGTGGGGAGGTCCCTGCTGGCTGCAGGGTGGGTGCCAGCTGGAGCAGAGGAATTGCCAGGGGAACATAAAGGGAAACTTTGTCCCTGTGAGGCTGCTGGAGGCCTGGAGCAGGCTGCCCAGAGAGGTTATGGAGTCTCTGGAGAGATTCCAAACCCACCTGGATGTGTTCCTGTGTGCCCTGCCCTGGGTGCCCCTGCTCTGGCAGGGGATTGCTCTGGATGATCTCTGGGTCATGCCAACCCCTGACATGCTGGGATTGGGAATTCTCTGAAGGCTTTGTGTGGCCAAAATGTCCAAGAGAGCACAAACTGCTGAACCTCCCAGCTCTGAGGTGTCAAGGAGAGAGGACAGCTCTGAGGAGGCCTCAAGGAGAGAGGACAGCTCTGAGGAGGCCTCAAGGACAGAGGACAGCTCTGAGGTGTCAAGGAGAGAGGACAGCTCTGAGGAGGCCTCAAGGAGAGAGGACAGCTCTGAGGAGGTGTCAAGGACAGAGGACAGCTCTGAGGTGTCGAGGAGAGAGGACAGCTCTGAGGAGGCCTCAAGAACAGAGGACAGCTCTGGAGAGGTGTCAAGGACAGAGGACAGCTCTGGGGAGCACTTCAGTTCCTTTGCCTTCTGCCAGCCCTGCCCTTCAGGAGCTGCTGGCAGCTGCAGCAGGCAGCCCAGGGGCTGTGCCAGGGCTGTTTGCCTGCTCACAGCAGGGTTATGGGCACAGCTTTGTCTCAGAGGGCTGCTGCAGCTCAGCCAAGCACAGCTCAGGTACGGTTTCAGCCTCGCTTGGCAGAGCATTCAGGGAGGAGCTGCTGTGTCCTGACACAGCTGCTGAGAACAGAGCTGGTGTGGGCAGGAAGCTTCTGTGCTCCCCCAGAGCCCCCAGCCTGACTGCTGGGGGGGTGCACCTCAGAGTGGGCAGTGAGGGGCTCTGCCCTGCCACTGTGTGCCCTGCAGGACAGAGCCCCCTGCCAGCCTGGCTCTGCTTGCTCTTAGCAGCACCACCAAGGTGGTGATGCCACACAGCTGTGGGGCAAGGCCCTGCTGCTGCTGTGGCTGCTCTCTGCCTGTGAGTCCAGCCCCTGGCAGCCAGCCCCAGGAGGCAGGGGCCCAAAACTGAAGCCAGGGTTCAAGGTGTGCCCTGCCCAGCACCCACTGCAGGGGGACACTCCCTTCTGGCCACACCAGGCCAGGCTGCTGGTGGCCTTCTTGCCCACCTGGTGACTGCAGCCCTTCTGTTTGTCACAGTGCTGCCAGGGCAGCTGAGGGCAGTGTGGACAGAGCCCAACTTGCTGCATCCCAGCAGCCCTGGAGTTGTCCTGGGTGGATGTTCAGAGCCTTGTGCGGTGGCTGGGACCCCCTGGGAGCTCGGGGAGGTGTGAGGGCTGTGCTGAGGGAGAGCTGCAAGGCTGCAGGTAGGAATCCTCCTCCCCTGTGCACCTCATGGCCTGCGGGCAAGGCAGAGCTGCCTGCGGCTGGCTCCTGGCAGGGTGGTGCTGTGTGTGCCCCCTCCTGGTTCAGCCTGGGCAGAGCCACTGCAGCTGCTCTGGGAGCCCCTGGGGCCTCGTAGAGTCCTGACTAATGAAAGGGTGAGAGGAGCTAAAGGTGCCACTGAGCCTGGCACAGAGCCTGGCACAGGGCCTGGCGCTGTGGATGTGCAGCTGCTGTGCTTGTGCTGGCGGCAGGGCAGGGCTGCGGCAGCAGAGCTGGGACGGGAAGCAGCCAGAAGAGGAGAGTGCAGGCCAAGCTCTGCGGGAGCAGGAAGAGCCCTGCCGAGGTCTGAGCCGTGCTGGAGCCAGCAGAGAACAAAAGCAGCAGGAGGCTGCCCGCAGCTCTCCAGGTGCTGCCCGGGGGGGGCTGTGGATGCCTCCTGCCTGGCGCTGCTCAAGGCCAGGTTGGACCTGGTCTGGTGGGAGATGTCCCTGCCCGTGGCAGGGGGATTGGATCTCCGAGGTCCCTTCCATGATTCCATGAGTCTGATTCCTGCCCTGGGGGCAGAGGTGGGGTGCAGGTGTGGCAGAGCAGGAGCAGTCACACGGAGCTGTTCTGCAGGCTGCTGACTGCCACTGCCTGCAGGAGAGGTGATGGAGCAAAGCACCAAGCCCTCAGGGGCCGTGGCCATAGCTGTGCCCAGAGCTGGCCAGAGAAGTGTTCAGGCTGGAAAGGAGCTTCCAGACTGAGTCCAACCAGGACCCAGCAGTGCCAAGTCCTCTGCTAAGCTCTCAGCCCCCAGCAGCACAGCTCCAGGGCTCCAAAACCTCTGCAGGGATGAGGACTCCACCACTGCCCTGGGCAGCCTGGGCCAGGCCTTCACAACCCTTTCAGGGGATAAATTGTTCCTCCTGTCCAACCTAAACCTCCCCTGGGGCAACTTGAGGACATTTCCTCTTGGCCTGTTCCTTGTTCCTTGGGAGCAGAGCCCAACCCCCCTGGCTGCAGCCTCCTTGCAGGGAGCTGCAGAGAGCAGTGAGGTCTCCCTCAGCCTCCTCTTCTCCAGCTCCCTCAGCTGCTCCTCCCCAGCCCTCTTCTCCAGGCCCTTCCCCACCTTCCTTACCCTCTCTGGTTCTGCTCCAGCCTCTCAATGTCCTTCTGGCAGTGAGAGGCCTAACACTGAACCCAGGATTCAAGGGGCACAATCCCTGCCCTGCTCCTGCTGCCCACTCCATTGCTGCTCCAGGCCAGGCTGCTGGTGCCCTCCTTGCCCACCTGGGCACCCCCTGGCTCAGCTCCAGCTGCTGTTCTCCAGCACCCCCAGGGCCTTTCTGCTGGGCAGTTTCAGCCACTCTGCCCCAGCCTGGAGCCTTCCTGGGATGGTTGTGAGCCAAGTGCAGGACCCAGCCCTTGGCCTTGCTGAACCTCATCCCATGGATCCAACCAGGCCTGGTCAGTAATGGAGGGAGGGAACAGCTCCCAGGGCCAGCCCTGCAGTGCTCTGTGTCAGCCCAGGGGAACAGAGGCCATCCAGGTCCTGCAGCAGCTTAGGATCATAGAATCATAGAATCATAGAATGGTTCAGGTTGGAAGGGACCTCAAGGATCATCCAGCTCCAACCCCCTGCCATAGGCAGGGACACCTCCCACTAGAGCAGGCTGCTCAAGGCCTCATCCAGCCTGGCCTTAAACACCTCCACAACCTCCCTGGGCAACCTGTGCCAGTGTCTCACCACCCTCACTGTAAAGAACTTCCTCCTAACATCCAGTCTAAATCTCCCCTCTGCCAGTTCAAACCCATTCCCCCTCGTCCTGACATTCCCAGACCTTGTCAATAGTCCCTCCCCAGCCTTCCTGTAGGCTCCCTTCAGATACTGCAAAGCCACTCTAAGCTCTCCTGGAAGCCTTCTCTTCTCCAGGCTGCACAGCCCCAACTCTCTCAGCCTGTGCTCGTAGCAGAGCTGCTGCAGCCCTCTGAGCATCTTCGTGGCTCTTCAGATGACCCTCAGAGCCTCTGCTTCTGCTCTGGATTTCCCTTGGGCTGCTGCTTCCCCTGGCAGCAGAGCAGAGAGAAGTCAGCCAAGGTCCTCTGCAGGTTTGATCTAAGCAGGGGCAGTGTCTGTGGGCACAGGGGCACAGACTGCACGGGCTTGGAGGGGACCCCAAGGCTCACCTTGTCCAAGCCCCCTGCAGGCAGCAGGGACCCCTCCTAGGAGATCAGGCTGCTGAGGGCCACATCAGGTCTGACCTTGAATGTCTTCAGGAGTGGGGCCTCAGCCTCCTCCCAGGGCAGCCTGTGCCAGGGTCTTGCCACCCTCAGCCTGTGCCAGTCTCTCACCACCCTCATTACAGAGAACTTCTTCACATCCAGTTTCAATCTCTCCTCTGCTACTTCAAACCCATTCCTCCTCCTCCTGACATCCCAAGCCCTTGTCAGTAGTCCCTGCCCAGCCCTCCTGCAGCCCCCTTCAGATCCTGCAAGGTCACTCCAAGCTCTCCTGGAAGCCTTCTCCTCTCCAGGCTGCAGAGCCCCAACTCTCTCAGCCTGTGCTCAGAGCAGAGCTGCTGCAGCCCTCTCAGCATCTTGGTGTCCTCCTCTGGACTGGCTCCAACACTTCCATGTCCTGCTTGTGCTGGGGGCTCCAGAACTGCACCCAGGGCTGCAGGTGGGGTCTGAGGAGAGCAGAGCCAAGGGGCAGAATCCTCTCCCTTGCCCTGCCTGCACTGCTCTGGCTGCAGCCCAGCACAGGGTTGGCTGCTTGGGCTTCAGAGCTCCTCCAGCAAAGTTCTTTACTGAAGTTTCTTGAGAGAGAATTAACTCAGAGGTCGGTGGGAGGGCAGGACCTGGCATGAGCAGATGGGTGGAGAAGGGACAGAAGTACCTGGCTGGTGCCAGTGGAGCTCAGCCTGACCCTCTGCTGAGGCCTTTGCTTTTCATTCCAGTTGCTGAGTAAGCTGGGACAAGAGTGAGGGCTGGAGATGAGTGAGGGCTGGCAGAGCTCTGTGGGGCTCAAGCACTGAGCAGTGCCACAGCAGAGGAGCTGCAGTCTGAAGCCAGGTGAGGTGTGGCAGTGCTGGCCAGGAGCCCTGGCACGGAGGTCCCAAGGAAATGCTGCTCGGAGCTGCTCAGTGCTCACTGAGACCTTGCTCAGCAGCAGCAGGAGCAGGAGCAGGAGCAGGCAGGGCACAGGCTTGGGCCTGCTTCAGACACAAAGCACAGTGGGGGTGGTCCTGGCCTGCCCTCTGCCAAAGGATGCAGGAGGCATGGAGAGGCCTGGGAGGAGGACAGGAGTGCTCTGGAGAGGGGCAGCAGCTGCCCAAGGAGGGAACCAGTGGGGACTGTGCTGTCTGGAAGAGACATGACCAGGGGGGCCCAGGACAAGCCTGTTGCCATCCCAGGCACTGAGAGAGAGCAGATCAGAGAAGGGTAGGGGTTGGAAGGGACCTCCAGAGATCATCCAGGCCAACCCTCTGCCAGGGCAGGGGCACCCAGGGCAGGGCACCCAGGAACACAGCCAGGTGGGGCATGAATGTCTGCAGAGAAGGAGACTCCACAGCCTCTCTGGGCAGCCTGCTCCAGGCTCCAGCAGCCTCACAGCCAACAAGTTCCTCCTGATGCTCAGGTGGAGCTTCTATGCCCAGGTCTGTGCCCATTGCCTCTCCTCCTGTCACTGGGGAGCACTGGGCAGAGCCTGGGCCCAGCCTCCTGCCCTCCTGGTACTGAGACCTCTTAATGTCCCTTCAGCCAGGAGCTGCAGGGGCTGAGCAGTGCAGCTGGCAGGAGCTGGAGCTGCAGGGGCCGTGCAGTGCAGCTGGCAGGAGCTGGAGCTGCAGGGGCTGAGCAGTGCAGCTGGCAGGAGCTGGAGCTGCAGGGGCTGTGCAGTGCAGCTGGCAGGAGCTGGAGCTGCAGGGGCTGAACAGTGCAGCTGGCAGGAGCTGGAGCTGCAGGGGCTGTGCAGTGCAGCTGGCAGGAGCTGGAGCTGCAGGGGCTGAGCAGTGCAGCTGGCAGGAGCTGGAGCTGCAGGGGCTGTGCAGTGCAGCTGAGGCACTGCAGCAGGGGTTCGGTGCTGCAGCAGCCCTGTGGAGCTGGGTGCCCAAGGAGCCCGTGGCAGGCTGGTGCCTGGAGGAATGTGCCGTGGGCACCGCAGTGCCCAGGGGCTGCAGAGCTCCCCGCAGGGGTGCTGGGCAGGTTGGCACCGTCCCGGAGCGAGCTGCAGCTCTGCTCTGCTGCCTGCCCCCAGCTGCAGAGCCTGAGCCTGAGCCCCGCACGGCTCTGCCCTGCCGCTTGCGCTGCTGCCTGCTGCTGCCCTGCCCTGCCCTGCCCTGCCCTGCCCTGCCGTGCCTGAGGCAGTGCCCTCTGTTTGCCAGGCAAGTCCAAGACCAAGGAGAACAGGCAGTCCATCATCAACCCCGACTGGAACTTCGAGAAGATGGGCATCGGGGGCCTGGACAAGGAGTTCTCCGACATCTTCCGCAGGGCCTTCGCCTCCAGAGTCTTCCCCCCCGAGATCGTGGAGCAGATGGGTGAGTGGGGCTGGGGGGCACAGGGCTCTGGGGGCTGGCACTGCTGCGTCCCACCCAGCACCCTGCTGGGGCTCTGCCTCGGCTGCTGCTGGCAGTTGAGCAGCCCCCAGGAAGCCTTTTCCTGGCTGCTGCTGCCCCTCGGATTTCCCACTCAGGGCAGTGGAGCAGCAGCACTGCCCCATGCGGCATGAAGTGGCTGCTGGGGACACACAGGAGCTGCCTGGGAGCTGCCTGGGAGCTGCCTGGGAGCTGCTGGGAGCTGCTGGGAGCTGCCTGGGAGCTGCCTGGGAGCTGCCTGGTTGCTGCCTGGGAGATTCTCTGTCAGCTGCTCTGGGAGATGCTCTGGGAGCTGCCTGGGAGCTTCTCTTGGAGCTTCTCTTGGAGCTGCTCTTGGAGCTGCTCTGGGAGCTTCTCTTGGAGATCCAATCATAGAATCAAGCAGGTTGGAAGAGCTCCAAGCTCATCCAGCCCAGCCTAGCCCCCAGCCCTATCCAGTCAATTAGACCATGGCACTAAGTGCCTCATCCAGGCTTTTCCTGAACAGCCCCAGGGATGGGCACTCCACCACCTCCCTGGGCAGCCCATCCCAGTGCCAATCACTCTCTCTGCCAACAACTTCCTCCTAACATCCAGCCTAGACCTGCCCTGCCACAGCTTCAGGCTGTGTCCCCTTCTTCTGTCCCCAAGTGCCTGGCAGCAGAGCCCAACCCCAGCTGGCTACAGCCTCCCTGCAGGGAGCTGCAGACAGCAATGAGCTCTGCCCTGAGCCTCCTCTGCTGCAGGCTGCACACCCCCAGCTCCCTCAGCCTCTCCTCACAGGGCTGTGCTCCAGGCCCCTCCCCAGCCTTGCTGCCCTTCTCTCAACACCTTCCAGCACCTCAACATCTCTCTGCAATGGAGGAGCCCAGAACTGGACACAGCACTCCAGGGGTGTCCTGAGCAGTGCTGAGCACAGGGGCAGAAGAACCTCCCTTGTCCTGCTGCCCACACTGCTCCTGAGCCAGCCCAGGATGCCATTGGCTCTGCTGCCCACCTGGGCACTGCTGCCTCCTCTGCAGCTCCTCTCTCCCAGCACCCCCAGCTCCCTCTCTGCCTGGCTGCTCTCAGTCACTCTGGCCCCAGCCTGTAGCGCAGGAGCTCTTGGAGCTTCTCTGGGAGATTCTCTTGGAGCTGCTCTGGGAGCTCAGATCCTCCCTGTTTTGAGATCTCCACTGGCTGACAGCAGTGAGACTGAGAGGTCTGGGGCCCTATTCCTGACCTGCTGGCAAGGAGCTGTGTGTGAGCTCAGGGGAAACTGTCACAGAGTCACAGTTTGGGTTGGAAGGGACCTTCAAGAGCATCCAGCTCCAGCTCCCTCCCACCAGCCCAGGTTGCTCAAGGCCTCATCCAACCTGGTCCTGAACACCTCCAGGGAGGTTGTGGAGCACAGAATCGCCAAATGTGATTGAAGAAAGAAGTTTCTCCTCATGCTGAGGTGGAACCTCCTGGGTGCCAGCTTGTACTGTTGTGCCTTGTCCTGTCACTGGGCAGCACCAAACAGAGCCTGGCACCTTCACCCTGGCACCTTCACCCTGGCACCCACCCCTCAGGTATCTTTAGGCACTGCTCCGGTCCCCTCTCAGCCTTCTCCTCTCTACACTAAGCAGCCCCAGGGCTCAGCCTGTCCTCACAGCAGAGCTGTTCAAGCTCCCCACTCATCCCTGCAGCCTCCCCTGGACTCTCTCCAGCAGGTCCTGTCCCTCTTGGACTGGGCACAGCATTGCAGGTGTGGTCGTGGCAGGGCAGAGCAGAGGGGGAGCAGAACCTCCCTGGCCCTGCTGCCCACCCTGAGCAGGCCCTGCAGGCTCAGCCCAGTCCCTGCTCCATGCTCTTCCCTTTCTACTCCCCATGGATCCATAGCTAAGGACCCTGGGGCTGCTCTTTGCAGCTCTGGGCAAGTCCTGCCTCTGCCTCTGCTTCTGCCCCTGCTGGAGGGGATCAGATCCTTACAGGAGTTCAGTATTTAGCTGCTCTGCAGAGAGAGGCAATGAGTGCAGTGGAGCTGGCTGTGGAGAGGAAATCTGGTAGCCAGGGAGTGCTGTGGCAGGGCCAGGAAGGCTCTGAAGCTGGCCTGGGGCTGCTGATGGCCCCTGCTGGGCATTCTGCCTGTTGCTGCAGCTCTCAGACGTGCCCATGGCTGCTGTGCAGTCCTTGGCTGGGCCCATGGCTGAAGCAGGACTCAGGCTTTGGGAGGTCTCAGCAGTGCCACTGGGCTGTGGTGAGAAATGTGTTCAGAGGGGAGAGGTAGTCAGGGCCTGTTCTCCTCTGTGTGGCTTTGCCTCTCGCCCCTGCCTGGCTGGCTGTGAGCTGGCAGCAGGCAGGGCAGTCGTGTGCCAGGCTGGGGCTGCCTTCTCCTGCTGCTAGCAGGAGCTGACTGAGCCTGGCAGCAGCTCTGGATGGCAGCCTGCAGAGCTGCCTCTGCCGTGCAGGACCTGCAGCCCCATGGGGCTGTGGAGTCTCCCTCTCCAGAGTGGCTCAAAACCCACCCGGGTGTGTTCCTGTGTGCCCTGCCCTGGCCGATCCTGCTCTGGCAGGGGCTTGGACTGGCTGAGCTTTCCAGCTCCCTTCCAGCCCCTGGCTTTCTGGGACGGCTCTGTCAAGGTCAGGAAGCCTCCGGAGGCGGTGGGCAGGGTGCTGGCTGCGGGGGGAGGCTGTGGAGCCGCTCTGCAGGCTGTGCCGCTCGGATGGTTCCGCTGCTTAATTGCTGTTGCTTCACACAGGAAGAAAGAGGTTGTCTGAAGGGGCAGAGGTATTCGGATCCCCCTGGGCAGGGAATGCAGGGCGTGCCGCGGTGCCTGCAGGAGCACAGCTCGCCCTGCTGCTGCCTGTCCACACGCAGGGCTGCACAAAGAGCCCTTCTCTGCCTCCGGAGAGAGCTCCCAGCCCTCTGAGTAACCCCAGGGCTGAGCAGCTCCTCTGAAACGGGAAAAAACAACACTTCGACATTCATTTGCTCTGCCTTCGTTGGGACTTGCTCCGAACGATATTTCAGAGCTGAAATGTCAGCCTGACAGCTGCTCACCTCTGGCTGTGATTTACTGCCAGAGGAGCAGGAGTCTGCCTGCTCCCTGCTGCTCTGCTGCTCACCTGCTGGGCCCCACGCTCCCAGCCTGCAGCTCCCAGGCCAAGGGCAAGAGATCTTCCTGTCTGTGGCTGCAGGGAGGCTCTGCAGACCCTCAGAACTCACCTGGAGCTTGTGTGCTTCAGCTAACTTCTAAGGAGACACAGAAGGATTGGAAGGGACCCCCAGAGCTCACCCAGCCCAGCCCCCTGCACTCAGCAGGGACTTCCTCACTGGAGCAGGTTGCTCAGAGCCTTGTGGAGCCTCACCTTGAGTATCTGCAGGGCTGGGACCTCAACCACCTCCCTGGGCAGCCTGTGCCAGTGTCTCACCACCCTCCTGGTGCAGAACTTGTTCCTCACATCCAGCCCCAATCTGCTCTGCTCTCATCTCAAACCATTGCCTCTTGTCCTGTCCCTGCAGGCCTTTGGGAGCAGTCCCTCTGCAGCCTGCTTGGAGCCTCCTTCAGGCACTGGCAGCAGCTCTAAGGTCTGCCTGAGCCTTCTCTTCTCCAGGCTGCACACCCTCAGCTCCCTCAGCCTGTCCCCATAGCAAAGCTTCTCCAGCCCTCTGAGCATCTTTGTGGCCTCCTCTGGACCCTCTCCATCAGTTCCAGGTCCTTCCTGTTTTGGGGGGGTCCCATATGTGTCCCCAGGCCTGCAGGTGAGGTGTCCCCAGAGTAGAGCAGAGGGTCAGGATCCCTCTCTCCAGCTCTGCCCATGCTGCTCTGGTGCCTGTCCTGGCTTTGGGGCACAGAACTCAGTGCAGGTAACCAGGTCATGCAAGGCTGCAGGCAGGACTCCTGATTTACCCAAGAAAAGAAAGCTCAGATGACTTCAGCTGCTCCTCAGCCCCTGCCAGAGCTGCCTGCTGCCCTGGAGAGGGACACTGCTCCCTTCCCAGCTCCAGCTGCACCTCTGCTGGGCTGGCTTTGGGTTGTGAGGCTCTGCAGAGAGCTGATCCCACTGGAAGCAAAAAGTGTTGGTAATAGATGCCAGGGTTAGGGTTCAGCTGGGGGAGTGCTGAGCAGCAGCAGGAGGGCTCAGGGCACTGTGAGCCTTTGCCACTTGCTGGTGAGTGCTGCTCAGGCTGCAGCTTTGGGCTGGTTTGCTGCAGGCAGTGCTGCTGCCTTTGTGTCCTTCACCTACTGCCAGGTGGGAAGAAACCTTCACTTGGGTGAGGGTTGAGGCAAAAGGGTCACTGCTGCCTGCTGCCATCCAGGGGATCTCACTGGCCTGGCAGTGACACCTGGGAGGAAGGAACTTGTCTCAGCTTTTGGGGCTGTTCATCCTGGAGCAGAGAAGGCTGCGGGGAGCCCTTCTGGAGGCATTTCAGTGCCTGAAGGGAGGCAGCAGAAAGCTGGGGACAGAGTTCTGAGCAGGGCCTGTTGGGACAGGCCGAGGGGGGATGGTTTGAAAGTCAGAGCTGTTCCAGAGGCTGTTCTCAGCCCTGCAGCAGTTCAGCAGAGCTGATTCCTTTTCTGCTTGGGGCAGGCTTTTGTGCACCTCTCTGCCTGTGTTTCCCTTCAGTGCTTTCAAGGCTGGACCTCAGGTTCAGAAACCATTTCTCTTAGGCTCTAGGTCACAGGATCCCAGCATGGGAAGGGCTGGGGATAGGAAGTGACCTCTGGAGATCACTTCTCCAGCAGGGCACCCACAGCAGCTTCCCCAGGAGCACAATTCTTGGGGGGGGGGTTGAAGCTCTGCAGAGAAGGAGACTCCACAGCCTCTCTGGGCAGCCTGCTCCAGGCCTCCAGCAGCCTCACACCAAACAACTTTCTCCTCCTGATCAGGTGGAACCTCCTGGGCTCCAGTCTGTGCCTCTTGCCCCTTGGCCTGCCCCTGGGCACCACTGAGCAGAGTCTGGCCCCAGCCTCTTGCCCCTCACCTTTCTCTCTTGCTGAGCACTGCTCAGCTGCCCTCTGGGGCTGCTCTCTGCAGGCTCTCAGCCCCAGGGCTCAGCCTTTGCTCCTCCCAGAGCTGCTCCAGGCCCCTCAGCATCTCCAGAGCCTCCTCTGGACTCTCTCCAACACTTCCATGTCCCTCTTGACCTGGGGATCAGATCCCTCATGTCGGGGTGGAGATGGTTGTTGAGTCATTGCTCACTGGGTCCCTGCTGGGTGCTGTTCTCTTCCCTTGGCCACCCTGCAGTGCTGGCAGTGTGCTGGCAGTGTGCTGGCCAGAGCAGGGCAGGCTGGCAGAGGGGAGCAGCCTGCAGCAGCTCTGCTCTCTGCCTCTTCGCAGCCCTCAGGGTGGTGCCTGTTTGTTTTGCAGATGCAGTTCCTGACCCCTGCCCCACGGTAGGGACCTCTGCATAAGCTTACACTGGGTGAGCCCAGCTGGGCACTGCCCAGCACTGCCCCTGTGGCTTTGGCAGCTGCCTCCTGTTCCAGCTGCCAGGCTGCTCAGGGAAGCAGCACACTGCAGTGCCTGCAGGATGGAGCCTTCCTTGTTGTGCTTTCAAGTGTGGGGGTGTTTCCCATCCCCTCTTCCTGTCCCTGTGACCTCATCCAGCCTGGGTGTCCCCTCCTGTCTGTGAAGATCTCCAAGCTCTGTTTATCAGAGAGTCAGAGAATCAGGCAGGTGGAAGAGAGCTCCAAGCTCACCCAGCCCAACCTAGCACCCAGCCCTGTCCAGTCACCCAGACCATGGCACTAACTGCTCTGCCAGCCCTGCAGTGCCACCCAGCAGAGGTTTGCTGTCTCAGCACAGGAGCGTGGGGGGGTGAGGTGAAGGTGGCAGGGGGCAGGGGGCAGGGGCAGGTGGCTCAGACCAGCTGCTGCAGGCAGTGTTGATGGACGCAGTCATCACCAGGGGCTGGGAGGACTTCTGCTCCTCCTTCGGGTGGCTGCAGCTGTGGTGGGAGCTGAGGCAGCCCCAGCAGTGCTGCAGCTGCAGAGCAGGCCCCAGCAGCCCTGCCAGGCCCTGTCCTGCCACTGCTTGCTGACTCTGTAGGTGCTGCAGAGGGCATCTGCAGAGTGCCTCACGCCGAGGCTGAGCAGGCAGGATCCAGCTGGGTGCTGCAGGGCAGGAGATGTGCAGAGACTGCTGGCTGCTGGCAGCCAGGTGGGAGCTGGTCTGGACATCAGCTGCTGTGCTCTCATCTCCCCCAGCTCTGCACCACCTTCCTCTTCATCAGCCATGCTCCTGCAGCTCCTCTGAAGTAACAAACATTGACAGAAGCATGGAGTGGCTCAGGCTGGAAGGACCTCAGAGCTCATCTGCTCCATCCCCCCCACCATGGGCAGGGGCTTGGCTGCCCCAGGCCTTATCCAGCCTGGCCCTGAACACCCCCCAGGCAGGAGGCAGCCACAGCCTCCCTGTGCAGCCTGTGCCAGGCTCTCACCACCCTCACACTGCAGAGCTTCTTCCTCAGCTCCAAACCATTCCCCTGGGCCTGGCTCCAGACACCCTCAGCACAAGTCCCTCTGCAGCCTTCCTGCAGGCTCCCTTCAGGCACTGGCAGCAGCTCTGAGGTCCCCCTGGAGCCTTCTCTGCAGGCTGCACACAGAGTGATAGAATCAAGCAGGTTGGAAGAGACCTCCAAGCTCATCCAGTCCAGGCCATCAGCAGCCCTGTCCAATCAACTCAGTGCCTCAGCCAGCTCCAGCTCCTCAGCCTGTGCTCACAGCAGAGCTGCTCCAGCCCTTGGAGCATCTCTGTGGCCTCCTCTGGCCTCACTCCAGCAGTTCTGTGTCCTGCTCCTGCTGGGGACAGAAGAGCTGGAGGCAGGATTGGAGGTGAGGTCAGAGCAGAGGCAAGGGGCAGGATCCCCTCTCCTGCCCTGCTGCCCACCCTGCTGCTGGCTCTGTGCTGCAGTGCTGCCTTGCTTTGGATTTGCTCTAATCCAGTCCCTTTTCCTGGGAGCCAGGATTCAGCTGGGAGTAGCCAAAGTCCTTCCATAGAGAGCTTCTCCAGAGCTTCTGTCACATCCCACCAGGAGCTGGTCTGTGTCCTGCCACTGCCCTAAGCCCAGTCAGGACCTCCTTAGCCAGGAGGTGTGGGGAGGAAGCTCTTTGCAGAGCCCCAGGGAGAGCCAACTGCCTTGGTTGTCTCCTTGGCAGCTGGAGCTGAGGGGTCAGAAGAGCTGCCTGGAGAGAGGCCCCCGAGGACCCCCTCGGGTGAACAGTCCCTTCAGTCCTGCTGCTGGTGAGGCAGGGCAGTGCTGCAGGAGGCTGGGCTGGGGGCTCACAGGGCTGGGGGGGAAATGCCCCCAGCTCTGCTTGTGCCTGCGTGGGGCTGGAAGCCTGCCCCGAGCTGAAGCTGCTGCAGGAGTGCTGAGCACAGGTCCCTGCGTGTTGAGGGCTGCAGGGCCCACAGGGGCAGCTGAGTGGCACAGCCCTGCAGGGGAATTTCCCTCCCAGGGAGGAACCCTCTGGGCCTCAGCAGCTTCCCAGGGCTCAGGAGCAGTGAGGAGTGGGAGCTGAGCTGCAGGCTGTGTGCCTCAGGCAGGCTGTGCCCTGGCAGGGCAGCGCCAGCAGCTTCCCTTTGCCCCCAGCCCTGCCCGTCCTGGCCTGCTGCTTTGTGTCCAACCTCTGCCAGCTGGGTAGGGCTGAAGAACTGCCTGGTGGCTGGCACCAGAGGGCTGGGCAGTGGAGCTGAGCCCAGCTGGTGGCAGGGCACAGGAGGTGTTCCTGGGCTCAGTGCTGGGGGCAGCTCTGTTCAGTGTCTCCAGCAATGAGCTGGGTGAGGAGATTGAGGCACCCCCAGAGAGGCTGCAGATGGCCCCAAGCTGGGGGCAGTGGTGATCTGCTGCAGGGCAGGAGGCTCTGCAGAGGGCCCTGGGCAGGCTGGAGCCAGGGGCTGAGGCCAATGGGATGAGGTTCAGCAAGGCCAAGGGCTGGGTCCTGCACTTGGCTCACAGCAAGCCCAGGAAGGCTCCAGGCTGGGGCAGAGTGGCTGAAACAGCCCAGCAGAAAGGCCCTGGGGGTGCTGGAGAACAGCAGCTGGAGCTGAGCCAGGGGGTGCCCAGGTGGGCAAGGAGGGCACCAGCAGCCTGGCCTGGAGCAGCAATGGAGTGGGCAGCAGGAGCAGGGCAGGGATTGTGCCCCTGTGCTGGGCACTGGGGAGGCCACAGCTGGATCCTGGGTGCAGGTTTGGGCTCCTCACTGCCAGAAGGACATTGAGAGGCTGGAGCAGAGCCAGAGAAGGGCAAGGAAGGTGGGGAAGGGTCTGGAGAAGAGGGCTGGGGAGGAGCAGCTGAGGGAGCTGGGGGGGTGCAGTGTGGGGAGGAGGAGGCTGAGGGAGACCTCATTGCTCTCTGCAGCAACCTGAGAGGAGGCTGCAGCCAGGGGGGGTTGGGCTCTGCTGCCTGGGGTCAGGGGATAGGAGAGGAAATGTCCTGAGGCTGTGCCAGGGGAGGGGGAGGTTGAAGAAGAGGAAAATGTCTTTGGTGCCAGAGTGGTCAGGGACTGGCAGAGGCTGCCCAGGGAGGTGGTGGAGTGCCCAGAGTCCAAGTGGGCTGGGTTGGAAGGCACCTCCAGAGGTCAGAGGGTCCCAGCCCAGGCTGGAGCAGGTCTCCTGGCTCCATGCTGGCTCTACAGCTTGACCCAAAGATGTTCCTTCAGCCACTGAAGTCACTCAGGGAGCCCAGAAACTCCCTGGAGGTGTTCAAGCCACCTGTGGCCATGGCACCTGTGGGCATGTTTGGTGCCCATGGCGGTGCTGGGCTGCAGGTTGGCCTGGAGGAGCCTGGAGGCCTTTTCCAAGCCAAGCCCTGCAGTGGCTCTCGGGCAGTGGCACAGTGTGGCAGAGTCGATTCCAGAGCTGAATGCCAAGGCTCTGGCTCTGGGCTCTCCTCTCTGCCTGTGCACAGACAGGAGCTGAAGGGATCAGAACAGGCTCCAGGCTGCTCTCCCTCTCCAGCATCCTTCCAGGCTGCCACTGAGTCACCTTTGGCTGGGTTGGACACTGAGATCTTTAGACTGGATGTTAGGAGGAAGTTCTTTACAGTGAGGGTGGTGAGACACTGGCACAGGTTGCCCAGGGAGGTTGTGGATGCCTCCTCCCTGGAGGTGTTTAAGGCCAGGCTGGATGAGGCCCTTGAGCAGCCTGCTCTAGTGGGAGGTGTCCCTGCCTATGGCAGGGGGTTGGAGCTGGATGATCCCTGAGGTCCCTTCCAGCCTAAACCATTCTATGATTCTATGATCCCAATCCTCTGCTCTAAAATCATCTCCTCCTCTGCACGAAGCATTCTGGGGGGGTCTCAGCACCATGTCCTGCCTGCGGCCGTGGCTCCTGGGGCCGTGGTTTGGTGTCCGTGGTGGGGTTGGGCTGGAGGAGCTTGGAGGCCTTTTCCAACCCAGGCTCTGCTGTGGTTCTCTCTTTGAGTTGCTGTCACTGCCAGCCCAGCCTCGTTTGTCATTGCAGTGCCTAATGAAGTGCCACCTTGCAGGCCTGACCTTTGCTTCGGGCTCCATCCCTGGGAGCTCAGCGCTCATCAGTGCTGCTCCTGAGCCGCTCCTGAGCTGCGCTGACATTTGGGCTGCGCTGGGCAGATCAGCCAGGGGGAGATAACCTTCATCAACATTCCAGTGTGGAGCTGGGGGTGCTGCTGGGCTGGGAGCTCTTAACATTTGGGGGCTGTCATCACCTGCCCATTTCACAGGGGCCTGACACTTTCAGCTCAGCCAGGTGAGATCCCCACCGCAGACCCTCGTGGCCCTTTGCCTCAGAGGGGAACTCATTGCTGTGCTCTCAGGAATGTTCTGCCACCTGGCTTGAGGCCCAGCTCTCAATGTTGCCCATTCAGGGGCAGGCAGAGCATGCAGCAGGTGGGCAGACATGGCCTTGGTGCTCAGATGTGGGGCAGCACAACACAGCTCCAGTGCTCAAGGACCTCATCCAGCCTGGTGCTGAACACCTCCAGGGTGGTTGTGGAGCACAGAAGCACCCAATGTGATCTTCGATCACATTGGGTGCTTCTGTGCTCCACAACCACCCTGGAGGTGTTCAGCACCAGGCTGGATGAGGTCCTTGAGCACTGGAGCTGTGTTGTGCTGCCCCACATCTGAGCACCAAGGCCATGTCTGCCCACCTGCTGCATGCTCTGCCTGCCCCTGAATGGGCAACATTGAGAGCTGGGCCTCAAGCCAGGTGGCAGAACATTCCTGAGAGCACAGCAATGAGTTCCCCTCTAAGGCAAAGGGCCACGAGGGTCTGCGGTGGGGATCTCACCTGGCTGAGCTGAAAGTGTCAGGCCCCTGTGAAATGGGCAGGTGATGACAGCCCCCAAATGTTAAGAGCTCCCAGCCCAGCAGCACCCCCAGCTCCACACTGGAATGTTNCATAGGTGCAGGACCTTACACTTGGCCTTGTTGAATGCCATGAGGTTGGCCTGGGCACAGCTCTGCAGCCTGCCCAGGTCCCTGTGGATGGATCCTTGCCCTCTAGCAAGTCACCTGTGCCACACAGCTTGGTGCCATCTGCAGACTTGCTGAGGCTGCACTGATTTCTCTGTCCATGGAGCTGACAAAGATGTTCCACAGCACTGACCCCTGGGGGAGCCACTTGGCGCTGGTCTGCAGGTGGGCATTGTGCCCTTGCTCACCACTCTCTGCCTGCCACCATCCAGCCCATTCCTTACCCAGCAGTGCTGCACCCATCCAGGCTGTGTGTTGCCAGTTTGGTGACCAGGGTGTCCTGTGGGACAGAGCCAAAAGCCTTGCTCAGGTCCAGGTAGATGCTGTCAGTTGCCCTTCCCTTGCCCACTGTTGCTATGACTTCGCCATCAAAAGCCAACCCCATGTGTCAGGCACCACTCGGCACCAGGCTGTACCCTGCCACTGTCCATCCTGTGCCATCTGAAACCTTTCCCCATTTCAGCACATGCCTGAGCTCCTTCACCTCCCCTGGCACTAAACTCTGGGTGGCCATGGAGGATTCCTCTCTGGCTTCCCACTCCTGTGACTCTGTTTGTGTGGATTGGTTTGGACATTGGGGAAGAAATTCATGGCAGTGAGGGTGGGAAGAGATTGGCACAGGTTGAGGGATGGTGAGACCCTGGCACAGGTTTCCCAGGGAGGGTGTGGAGCACAGAAGCACCCTCACCCCGTGCCAGTGTCTGCCCACCCCCAATCCATGCCCTTGTCTCGCCACCCTCAACCCGTGCCAGTGTCTGCCCACCCCCAATCCATGCCCTTGTCTCGCCACCCTCAACCCGTGCCAGTGTCTGCCCACCCCCAATCCATGCCCTTGTCTCGCCACCCTCAACCCGTGCCAGTGTCTGACCACCTGCCACCCGTGCCAGTGTCTGACCACCCTCAACCCATGCCAGTGTCTGACCACCTTCAACCCGTGCCAGTGTCTGACCACCCCCAATCCATGCCATTGTCTCGCCACCCTCAACCCGTGCCGGTGTCACCAGACCTTGTCAGTAGTCCCTCCCCAGCTCTCCTGTAGCCCCCTTCGGATCCTGCAAGGCCACTCCAGGGTCTCCTGGAAGCCTTCTCTCGGCTCTGTCCCTCCTCCCCCGGCCCAGCTGCTCTCTGAAGCTGTTCCCCCCCGGCAGGCTGCAAGCACGTGAAGGGCATCCTGCTGTACGGACCCCCGGGCTGCGGCAAGACGCTGATGGCCAGGCAGATCGGCAGGATGCTGAACGCCAGGGAGCCCAAGGTGGTGAACGGCCCCGAGATCCTCAACAAGTACGTGGGGGAGAGCGAGGCCAACATCCGCAAGCTGTTCGCAGACGCCGAGGAGGAGCAGAGGAGGGTAAGGGGCAGGGCCGGGCAGGGCCGGGCAGGGCTGGGCAGGGCTGGGCAGGGCTGGGCTGGGACAGGCAGAGCTGGGCAGGGCTGGGACAGGCAGAGCTGGGCAGAGCTGGGCAGGGCTGGGTTGGGCAGGGCTGGGCTGGGACAGACAGAGCTGGGCAGGGCTGGGCAGAGCTGGGCAGGGCTGGGACAGGCAGAGCTGGGCAGGGCCGGGCAGGGCTGGACAGGGCTGGGCAGGGCTGGGCAGAGCTGGGCAGGGCCAGGCAGGGCTGGACAGGGCTGGGTAGGGACGGGCAGGACCGGGCAGAGCCGGGCAGGGCTGGGCAGAGCTGGGCAGAGCTGGGCAGGGCTGGGCAGAGCTGGGCAGGGCTGGGCAGAGCTGGGCAGGGCTGGGCAGAGCTGGGCAGGGCTGGGCAGAGCTGGGCAGGGCTGGGCAGAGCTGGGCAGGGCTGGGCAGAGCTGGGCAGGGCTGGGCAGAGCTGGGCAGGGCTGGGCAGAGCTGGGCAGGGCTGGGCAGAGCTGGGCAGGGCTGGGCAGAGCTGGGCAGGGCTGGGCAGAGCTGGGCAGGGCTGGGCAGAGCTGGGCAGGGCTGGGCAGAGCTGGGCAGGGCTGGGCAGAGCTGGGCAGGGCTGGGCAGAGCTGGGCAGGGCTGGGCAGAGCTGGGCAGGGCTGGGCAGAGCTGGGCAGGGCTGGGCAGAGCTGGGCAGGGCTGGGCAGAGCTGGGCAGGGCTGGGCAGAGCTGGGCAGGGCTGGGCAGAGCTGGGCAGGGCTGGGCAGAGCTGGGCAGGGCTGGGCAGAGCTGGGCAGGGCTGGGCAGAGCTGGGCAGGGCTGGGCAGAGCTGGGCAGGGCTGGGCAGAGCTGGGCAGGGCTGGGCAGAGCTGGGCAGGGCTGGGCAGAGCTGGGCAGGGCTGGGCAGAGCTGGGCAGGGCTGGGCAGAGCTGGGCAGGGCTGGGCAGAGCTGGGCAGGGCTGGGCAGAGCTGGGCAGGGCTGGGCAGAGCTGGGCAGGGCTGGGCAGAGCTGGGCAGGGCTGGGCAGAGCTGGGCAGGGCTGGGCAGAGCTGGGCAGGGCTGGGCAGAGCTGGGCAGGGCTGGGCAGAGCTGGGCAGGGCTGGGCAGAGCTGGGCAGGGCTGGGCAGAGCTGGGCAGGGCTGGGCAGAGCTGGGCAGGGCTGGGCAGAGCTGGGCAGGGCTGGGCAGAGCTGGGCAGGGCTGGGCAGAGCTGGGCAGGGCTGGGCAGAGCTGGGCAGGGCTGGGCAGAGCTGGGCAGGGCTGGGCAGAGCTGGGCAGGGCTGGGCAGAGCTGGGCAGGGCTGGGCAGAGCTGGGCAGGGCTGGGCAGAGCTGGGCAGGGCTGGGCAGAGCTGGGCAGGGCCGGGCAGGGCTGGACAGGGCCGGGCAAGGCTGGGCTGCGGGAGGGGCTGCGGGAGGGGCTGTCGGGGGGTGGCTGTGCTCAGAGCCATGCTGCTTGTGTTGGCAGAGTGAGGCACAGGAGGGGCTGGGCCGGAGGTGCTCTCTGAGCTCGTCCAGCCCCAGCCAGCAGCTCGGCACTGCTGTGGCCGCTGCACCACGGCCCCGGGGGCTCTGCAACACCTCCAGGCTGAGCCCAGCACCATCCCAGGGAGCACTGCCTCAGCCTGCACTGATCTCCTGCCACCTACACTCAGTTGTCTCTGCTGTGGATCAGTGACTCTTGAGAGGTTTTCTGGTGAAGGAGCCCCGAGGTCAGGCCAGACACAGTCCCACACAGGGGGGCACAGGACCACAGAGTGAACCAGGCTGGAAAAGACCTCTGGGAGCATCGAGTCCAACCTAGCCCCTAACACCTTCTGATTCACTGACCCCTGGCACTGAGTGCCTCATCCAGACTCCTTTCACACAGCTCCAGGGATGGGCATTCCACCACCTCCCTGGGCAGCCCATTCCAATGCCAATCACTCTCTCTGCCAACAACTTCCTCCTAACATCCAGCCTTAACCTGCCCTGCCACAGCTTCAGGCTGTGTCCCCTTCTTCTGTCCCTGGCTGCCTGGCAGCAGAGCCCAACCCCAGCTGGCTACAGCCTCCCTGCAGGCAGCTGCAGACAGCAATGAGCTCTGCCCTGAGCCTCCTCTGCTGCAGGCTGCACCCCTCCAGCTCCCTCAGCCTCTCCTCACAGGGCTGTGCTCCAGGCCCCTCCCCAGCCTTGCTGCCGGTCTCTGGAGTAGACCCCCCCTGAAGTCCTGCATCCAGCTCTGGAACACTCAGCACAAGACAGACATAGACCTGTTGGAGCCACAAAAATGGTCTCTGCAGAAGGCATCAGCAGAGGACAGCTCCTGCAGAGACCTGGCAGGGCACTGTGTGGCTTGAAACCCTTTCATCTCCTGAGCAATGCTCAGCAGGAGCTAAGGGCTGGGGGCAAGAGGCTGGGGCCAGACTCTGCTCAGTGGTGCCCAGGGACAGGCCAAGGGTCAGTGGGCACAGACTGGCACCCAGGAGGTTCCATCTGGTCAGGAGGAGAAAGTTGTTTGGTGTGAGGCTGCAGGAGGCCTGGAGCAGGCTGCCCAGAGAGGCTGTGGAGTCTCCTTCTCTGCAGAGCTTCCAACCCCCCTGGGCATTGTGCCCCTGGGCAAACTGCTGTGGGTGCCCTGCTGGAGCAGGGGTTGGGCTGGAGAGCTCCAGAGGCCTCTTCCAGCTCCCCTGCTGGGGTTCTCCCTGCTATGACCCTTCCCATCACCAAGCAGTGCTGAGCAGTGTCAGAGCTGTGGAGAAGCTGTGGCTGGGGCAGTGGAGCTGCAGGTTGGCAGCTGCCTGCCCTCAGCACCACACAGCTGCCACCTTGGCACTGCCAGCAGCTGGGGCTGGGCCTGCTGACAAACTGCCAGATTAGAAAGGTCCCCAAAGGTTGCTGTTGTGAGGCTGCAGCCTGCAGAAGAGGAGGCTCATTGCTGGTGTCTGGGGCAGGTGACCTTTTCCATGGGCTGCCCACAGAAGGTGGTTTAGAGGTGGAATTTGGAGGGAAAAGGCTTCATAACAGGGGCACAAAATGTGTCCTGTTCTGTTCCCAGCTGCAGCTGCCTCACCCCTGAGTGACCCTGGGGAGGAGCAGCTCTGGCCCCGGGCAGCAGGGAGCTGCTGGGCTCCTAACGTGCAGGACGAAGCTGACCTGGCAGGGCCTTGCTCACTGACTGGAGTGCAGCACAGAGGGGCCTTGGTCCACACCTGCCCTGCTGAGGACTCCCCCAGAGTGTCACCACCACAGGCAGAGCTGCAGCTCTGGGCTTCTGCTTGTCCTCTTCACCCTTGGTGCTCTTCCTTGAACCATGACTTCTCTCACCCACCAGTGGCAGCTGTCAAGTCCCACCCTGGCTAGAGCACAGCAGAACAGCAGCTTGCCAGCCTCCAGAGCTGGGTGACCCTGGCAAGGTGGGCACAGGCACAGTGTGCTCCTCAGAACACTTGGAGCTGGCAATGTGCTCTGGGTGCACTGCCAGCCCAGAAGGCAAATCCCAGCCTGGGCTGCATCCAAAGCTGTGTGACCAGAGATGGGGAGAGAGGATCCTGCCCCTCTGCCCTGCTCTGCCCTGCTCTGCTCTGCCCTGCTCTGCTCTGCCCTGCCCTACCCTGCCCTGCTCTGCCCTGCCCTGCTCTGCTCTGCCCTGCTCTGCTCTGCCCTGCTCTGCTCTGCTCTGCCCTGCCCTGCTCTGCTCTGCCCTGCTCTACTCTGCTCTGCTCTGCCCTGCTCTGCCCTGCCCTGCTCTGCTCTGCCCTGCCCTGCTCTGCTCTGCTCTGCCCTGCTCTGCCCTGCCCTGCTCTGCCCTGCACTGCCTTCCTCTGTCCTGCTCTGCGCTGCCCTGCTCTGCTCTGCCCTGCTCTGCCTTCCTCTGTCCTGCCCTGCTCTGCTCTGCCCTGCTCTGCCTTCCTCTGTCCTGCCCTGCTCTGCCCTGCCCTGCTCTGCGCTGCCCTGCTCTGCTCAGACCTCACCTGCAGGGCTGGGGCCAGCTATGGAGCCCCTAAGACAAGAGAGACCTGGAGCTGATGGAGTGGGTCCAGAGGAGGCCATGAGGATGCTCAGAGGGCTGGAGAGCAGGCTGCAGAGTTGGGGCTGTTCACCTGGAGAAATGAAGGCTGCAGGGAGCCTTGGGGCTGCTCCCCAGTAGCTGAAGGGGCTGCAGGCAGGCTGGGCAGGGACTGTGCAGGAGGTGACAGGACAAGGAGCAGTGGTTTGGGACTGGAGCAGGGCAGAGTTAGGTTGGACATCAGGAGGGTGGGGAGAGCCTGGCACAGACTGCCCAGGGCTGTGGTTGTGGCCATCCCTGGAGCCATCCGAGCTCAGCCTTGCTGTGTCCCTGTGCAGCCTGCTCTGGCTGGAGCTGTCCCTGCTGCCCGCAGGGGGTTGGCCGAGATGCCCTTGGGTGAGTCCAAGGCAGTGCCAGCTGTGGTTGGGTATCTGCGAGGTGGAGCAGTGGCTGTTGTGCTGCCCCTGGCGCTCCTGACAGGGCTCTGTGTCCCCAGCTGGGAGCCAACAGTGGAGTGCACATCATCATCTTCGACGAGATCGACGCCATCTGCAAGCAGCGCGGCAGCATGGCCGGCAGCACCGGCGTGCACGACACCGTGGTCAACCAGCTGCTCTCCAAGATCGACGGCGTGGAGCAGCTCAACAACATCCTGGTCATTGGTATGCTGCAGCTTGGCCCTCCTGGGGCTGGGCTCTGCTCAGAGCTGCCTCGCTGCAGAGCAGCTGCACCACAGGGGGTTGGGTTAGGGCAGCCTGAAGGGCAGGGCTGGGGCAGCCTGGAGGGTTCCTCCCAGCCCCAGCTCTGCTCTCTGCTCTCTGCTCTCTGTTGGAGCTGTTCAGCCCAAGGCAGACTGCAGGGCAGGAGTCAGCAGCAGGTGTGAAGGGAGGGGCCAGGGCCTGGAGCAGCTCTGAGGAGCAAAGGCTGAGCCCTGGGGCTGAGAGCCTGCAGAGAGCAGCCCCAGAGGGCAGCTGAGCAATGCTCTGCAGGAGCTAAGGGCTGAGGGCAAGAGGCTGGGGCCAGACTCTGCTCAGTGGTGCTCAGGGACAGCACAAGGGGCAATGGGCACAGACTGGAGCCCAGGGGGTTCCACCTCGGCAGGAGGAGAAAGTTGTGTGGTGTGAGGCTGCTGGAGGCCTGGAGCAGGCTGCCCAGAGAGGCTGTGGAGTCTCCTTTGGAGAGCTTCCAACCTCCCCTGGGCATTGTGCTCCTGGGGAAGCTGCTGTGGGTGTCCTGCTGGAGCAGGGCTTGGGCTGGCTGAGCTCCAGAGGTCCCTCCAAGCCCCCATGCTGAGGTGCTCTGCTCTTGCCCTTCCCACCATGGAGCTGCTTTCTCACCAGCCCCTTGCTGGGCTTCAGTGGTGTTGCTGCACTCAGCCCTTTCCTCCTCCAGCTGTTGCTCACAGGTGTGCCCCAGGCTGGCAGAGCTTGCCCAGGGCAGTGGGTGGTGCTGTGGTGGCATGGGCAGCAGTGAGGCCTCTCTGGCTGTGAGCTGTGCTTGTCCTGCTGCAGGAGCTCTGCAGAGGCAGTCACAAGAACCAGCTGAGGCCTCTTTGCCCTGACCCAGCCATGGGGCTTGGCTCCTGCAATGCTGCAGAGCTTTGAGCTGCTCTCTTGAGCCCCTCTGAGGGATCTCAGCTCTGGGGCTGCACTCAGCAGTTGGAGGCCTGCTTGGGGAGCTCAGGTGATGCTGACTTCCTCTTTACCTTTGAATTCAGGAATGACCAACAGACCTGACCTGATTGATGAGGCTCTGCTGAGACCTGGGAGGCTGGAGGTGAAGATGGAGATTGGTAAGCAGCCTGCCTCAGCTCAGCACCAGTCAGTGCTGCCCTGCCAACACTCCAGCAGGGTGCCAGAGGGGCTCAGCTTCCTGCAGCTCCCCCAGACCCTGGCATGGAAGGCTCAGATTGACCCTCTGAGCAGGCACTGCCTGATGCCAGCTTCTGCCCAGAAGAGTGGAGAGGCATTGGCAGGCAGGGCCTGGGTCCAGCTTTGGGCCCCTTACTCCTGGAGGGACATTGAGAGGCTGAAGTAGGTCCAGAGAAGGGCAACAAAGGTCTGGAAGGGTCTGGAGAAGAGGGCTGGGGAGAAGCAGCTGAGGGAGCTGGGAGTGCTCAGCCTGGAGAAAAGGAGGCTGAGAGCAGAGCTCATTGCTCTCTGCAGCTGCCTGAGAGGAGGCTGCAGCCAGCTGAGGGTTGGGGCTTTGCTCCCAAGGAACAAGAGGAGATGGCCTCAGATTGCCCCAGGGGAGGTTCAGGTTGGCCATGAGGAACAGTTTCTTCCCCAGAGGGTTGTGAAGGCCTGGCCCAGGCTGCCCAGGGCAGTAGTGGGGTCCCCTGCAGCTGTGGTGCTGAGGGCCGTGGGGTGGTGCTGCCCTGGGGCACTGCTGGCTTAGGGTTGGCCTGGATGATCTTCAGGAGCTTTGCCAACCCAAACGGTTCTGTGCTGCCCAAAAAGGACAGCTGAGACAAGAGCATGCATTGGGTGGGGGATGGTCAGAGCCAGGCTGGCACCAGTGATGGAGGTGAGTGGCACTGTGGCACTGGAGGTCCTGTGGCAGACACAACCTTGGCAAACCAGCAGAGCTGCAGGAGCTGAAGGAAAGATGCAGCCAACCAGGCTGGGGGAGTGGAGCCACAGGGACTGCCACCCCTGGGCAACCTCACACCTGGCACCTGGGACCAGCTGCCTGCCAGTGACTGCTGCTGGGCACACAGGAGATGCTCCTGCAGCCCCTGCAGAGATGGTCCTGCAGCCCCTGCAGAGATGCTCCTGCATCCCCTGCAGAGATGCTCCTGCAGCCCCTGCAGAGATGCTCCTGCATCCCCTGCAGAGATGCTCCTGCAGCCCCTGCAGAGATGGTCCTGCAGCCCCTGCAGAAATGCTCCTGCATCCCCTGCAGAGATGGTCCTGCATCCCCTGCAGAGATGCTCCTGCAGCCCCTGCAGAGATGCTCGTGCAGCCCCTGCAGAGATGCTCCTGCAGCCCCTGCAGAGATGCTCCTGCATCCCCTGCAGAGATGGTCCTGCATCCCCTGCAGAGGTGCTCCTGCAGCACCTGCAGAGATGCTCCTGCAGCCCCCTGCTGATGAAAGCATTGCAGGGGCTGAGCAGGGCACCCCTGGAGGTGTGGTGTGGCCTGAGCACTGCAAGGTCCCTTCAGCATGCCCTTGGCACAAGCACCAATCAGTGCCCACTGCCAGAGCCTGGAGGGCAGCCGCAGGGGCACCTTGTGCAGACTGAGTGGTGCCAAAGGCCAGGGCAGGCCCTGGCTCCTCCTCACCTGCATGGCAGGGGGCACTTGCTGAGGTGCAGACTGGGAAGCCCTCACCTCAGTGAGGTGGTGGAGGGTGGTGAGAGGCTGGTACAGGTTGAGGGTGGTGAGACCCTGGCACAGGTTTCCCAGGGAGGTTGTGGAGCACAGAAGCACCCAATGTGATCAAAGATCAAAGATCACATTGGGTGCTTCTGTGCTCCACAACCTCCCTGAAGGTGTTCAGGACCAGGCTGAATGAGGCCTTGAGCACCCATGGGAAGTGTCCCTGCCCATGGCAGGGAGGTTGGCACTGCCTGAGCTTGGAGGTCCCTTCCAACCCAATGCCTTCTGCGTGCTCAAAGCCAAAAGCTCTGCCACATGCTGGACGAATTAATTGGCCACGTTGAGAAAGAGCCTTTGGGGAAGGGGCTGGGGGGGAGAGGGAAGGGCCTGGCCCCCATCCTGAGGCCTGCTGCCTGCCACCCCCAGGGCTGCCAGACGAGAAGGGTCGGTTCCAGATCCTGCACATCCACACAGTGCGCATGAGGGAGCACCAGCTGCTGGCTGAGGACGTGGACATTGCTGAGCTGGCTGTGGAGACCAAGAACTTCAGTGGGGCTGAGCTGGAGGGGCTGGTCCGGGCTGCCCAGTCCACTGCCATGAACAGGCACATCAAGGTCAGTGCCAGGCCAGAGGCAGGGAGGATGCTTGGCGGCTGCAGGTTGCCTCTTGGATGCTTCTGCGTGGGTGGGGGCAGCTCAGCCTGCCTTAGGAGGTGGCATTTGTGTGGGCACCACCTCCTCACCATGCTTCTGTATGCTCCTGGAGGGGGCTGTGCTGTGGCACATAAGGAGGTGCTGCTCCTGTGCTCAGCATTGGTTAGGAGCAGTGTGGTCAGCAGGAGCAGGGCAGACCTCCAGCCCTGTGCTCAGCACTGCCCAGGCCACGCCTTGAGTGCTGTGTCCAGTTCTGGGCTCCTCCATTGCAGAGAGATGTTGAGGTGCTGGAAGGTGTTGAGAGAAGGGCAGCAAGGCTGGGGAGGGTCCTGGAGCACAGCCCTGTGAGGAGAGGCTGAGGGAGCTGGGGGTGTGCAGCCTGCAGCAGAGGAGGCTCAGGGCAGAGCTCATTGCTGTCTGCAGCTGCCTGCAGGGAGGCTGTAGCCAGCTGGGGTTGGGCTCTGCTGCCAGGCACTTGGGGACAGAAGAAGGGGACACAGCCTGAAGCTGTTGCAGGGGAGGTTCAGGCTGGATGTTGGGAGGAAGATCTTCACAGCAAGAGAGATTGGCACTGGGATGGGCTGCCCAGGGAGGTGGTGGAGTGCCCATCCCTGGAGGTGTTCCAGAGGAGGCTGCAGGAGGCCCTTGGTGCCAGGAGTCAGTGA
>WAAF01019554.1:12604-83012 GCA_013400475.1 Tricholaema leucomelas
AGGAGAGGAGAGGAGAGGAGAGGAGAGGAGAGGGCTCTGCAGGCTGGAAACTGCTGACTTAGACTCGTTCAGCTAATGCCCAATTATTATGACATGAAACTCTACATGGAAAAAAGGAGCCTAATAAGAAAGCTAATGAAAATGAAGTGTCTTACAAGAAAGTCAGCTAAGCATAAAGCCAAGTAGATGTGAGGCTGGTCTGCAGACGCAGGGGCAGCCTCCCGGCAGAGGCTGGCACTCAGACAGCAGCAGCTCTCGGACACGGAGGAAGCGGAGGAAGCCAAACGTGCCGAAGCCCAGTCCCGCCGGGCGGTCAGGGCTGTCCTCCCTAAGCGTCCGGTTTAATATGCTGCAGAGCACTCAGTGCAGCCTTTCAAAACACTTCCCTGTGTGACACTTAGAGACAAAACTTCTGCAAATAAGCGGTGGGAGAGAAGGCAGAGGTTTGGGAATGGGGGGGCACGGACGGACAGCACACCAAACTCCACACAAGCTTCATGAAGCCCCAAATAGCTGAGGAGCAGAGCTGCATGACAAGAGGCAGGGCTCAAGCTCTGCATAAGAGAGGCCAACGTCCTGCCTGAATGAAACTGGCAGCACAGGATGACAGTTTGCAATTCATTACTTCTCTTCATTTTGATTGTTTTCCCCTCGATTATAAGCTCAACAAAAGCCTCTGCTGCAAGTTAGTGCAGGCAGAATCCACCACTGCTCTCTTCACTGACTTCAGCCATAAAGCCACCCTAATTGCTCTGCAAGGCTAATGGGAGGAAAAAAGAATGAGATACACACAAACACACACAGATTCCTAGTGAGCCACAGTGGGTAAGAGAGGGCAACAGCCCCCCGGCTTGGCCAGCCCTATCCACAGAACAAAGGAGCTTCTGGCCTGGCAGCAGCGATGGGGAGCACAGAAAGGGGAGGAGGGAGGGGAGAGGAAGAAAGAAAAGGAAGTAGCACTCATTCTTGTCCTGCGAGCTCCGAGCTGTGCAAAGCTCTCATGCTGCAAAGAGAAGTGCTATTGAGGGAAGGCAGAGGGGACCAAAACACTGGCAGGCAAAGGAGCAAACACACCGCAGCACCCACTGCGAGGGGCAAGGGACCCTTCAGCAGCACTCCTGCTAAAAGAAAGCCTTTCCCAAGGCAGGTGACAGGAAAGGCATCTGCGTCCAGACGAGACAAACAACTACTTTCTTGACAGATTGGCTTTCTTATGCTGCTAACAACCTGCAGGTGCAGACCACTCCTGAGCACCTTGCACAGGGCAAACGTGGATGGACAGGAAGCCATCGCTGCAATATGGATCACATATTCACCTTTCCACATAAGGCTCAGCAGTCACACAATCACAGAACTTTAGAGGTTGGAAAGGACCTCCAGAGATCATCCAGTCCAACCCCCCTGCCGAGGCAGCATCACCCAGGGGAGTCCACCCAGAAATGAATCCAGGGGGACTCAGAAAGTCTCCAGAGCAGGAGACTCCACAACCTCTCTGGGCAGCCTGCTCCAGGGCTCTGTCACCCTCACTGTAAAGAAGTTTCTCCTTATGTTGATGTGAAACCTTCTCTGTTCCAGTTTGTGTCCATTGCTCCTTGCCTTGCTGCTGTGCACCACCCAAAAGAGCTTGGCCCCTTCCACTTGACCCCCACCCCTCAGCTATTAACTGACACTGATCAGATCCCTCTCAGCCTTCTCCTCTTCAGACTGAACAGCCCCAGGGCTCTCAAGTCTCTCTTCACAGGGGAGATGCTCAAGTCCTGCAGTCATCCTTGTGGCTCTCCCTTGCACTCTCTCCAGCAGGTCCCTGTCTCTCTTGAACTGGGAGCCAAAACCAGGCACAGTATTCCTGGTGTGGTCTCTCCAGGGCAGAGTAGAGGGGGGGGAAGAACCTCCCTAGACCTGCTGGACACACTTCCTGATGCTCCCCAGAATGCTATTGGCTCTCTTGGGCACAAGGGCACATTGCTGGCTCAATTAGATCTGCTTCTCTGCAAAAAGAGGAAGATACAAATTAAATCATGAGCAAATACACTTCAGGCAGACAGACAGAAATGGCAGGAGAACTTCGAGCCACCAGGACAGTCCCCACTGCAGCCAGTCCACCTGAGCAATTTGCAGGCTTGCAAGAAGAGGCTTTATCCCCTCACTGCCTCACAGATACAATCCTCTCTCCTGCAAAACTGCAACCTCCAAACACAGCTGTTACTAACAACCACAGAGAATCTCACTTGCACTAAGTCAAAAACTTTCTCTCTCCTCAACCCTTCTTTTCCAAAGAAAAAATCCCCTAAACTTTCATTTACAGCCCCACTGATAGAGATGGAAACATCTCAGGTGCTGGAGTGTTCTGCTCACTGAAGTCTCCCCCTCAGCACTGAGTGCTAGAGCAGGACCTGTGTGCATCAGGTGCTCCCATCTAGTTAAAACACCATTGTAATGTTTTCCATATTGTTTCCTGCTGCCTAAAACACAGGGAAACACGAGCCACAAATGCCTGTTTAGCCTGCAGAAGAGGAGGCTCAGGGCAGAGCTCATTGCTGTCTGCAGCTCCCTGAAGGGAGGCTGTAGCCAGCTAGGGTTGGGCTCTGCTGCCAGACACCCAGCAACAGAACAAGGGGACACAGTCTCAAGCTGTGGCAGGGCAGGTCTAGGCTGGATGTTAAGAGGAAGTTGTTGTCAGAGAGAGTGATTGGCATTGGAATGGGCTGCCCAGGGAGGTGGTGGAGTGGCTGTGCCTGGAGGTGTTGAAGCCAAGCCTGGCTGGGGCACTTAGTGCCATGGTCTGGTTGCTTGGGCAGGGCTGGGTGCTAGGTTGGGCTGGCTGAGTTTGGAGCTCTCTTCCAACCTGCTTGATTCTATGATTCTATGATTAACATGCGTGGCTCCAGCACCCACCAAATGACAGAAGTTTTACCCAAGTGAGGACCACAAGGCTTACATCTTAGTTCACATTCCGTAAGGAGTACTACTCGAGTGAGGATGATTTCCACCCACACGAATCAAACACAAGGATATCTCATATTTATCACTTTCCTGCTAGGCAGAAGACAGGAGAAAAAATGCAAAAGAGAGATTTCCTTTCACAGAGGGGAAATCACTCACCACCAGCTGAGAAACATGACCAAAGTGCAACTCAGGTCTCCCCTGTTTTGCCACGTCTCCACGGGAGCCTCATCACCTCCCTCAGCCCTTAAACCACACGCCTCCGGATCGCCTTGGAGATGCATTTGAGAAGTCCTCCATGAAATGTACTGTATTTATCTCCTTGATCCTGAAATCTTGTTATCTTGACAAGTGACAAGTAGCCATTTTCAGCACACAGAAAGAAAACATCTTTCCTGGCTTACTTCAAATATATGTAAACTGGAGCCATGGGGTGGGGGAGGGGGGAAAAGAGTGGAGAGAAAACACAACCCTGTTACAACAGCCACACATTGACAACCTAACAGACACAACTAATAATTTTGTGTCCTTCCCAGCAAGTTTCATTCAATTAGCTGCATGGCCACATTCAAAAGGTGATTAATCGAGGCCTATGCTGCTCTGCAGGATTATAGTCCCTCAGTGATGTATGCAAGGACACAAGGATATCTTAGACTTAAGCTTGGCTGCCTTGGCTAAATATTGAAAGAAGAGAGGCAGAGAGAAGGGGGAAGGAGGCAGACACTCAGCATTCAGATCTTGTCCAGGAGAGAGCAGTTCATTCCCCCCTCTCCAATGGGAGCAGTGTAGCACACACATGAACAATTGTCCATCAGTGCTCCAAACCCCAAGCAGCTCCTCAGCGATATACTGGGAGTGCTGGGATGGTCGCCAGGGCACCCAAAAGCTGATCCTTTTTGCCATGTTTTAAAGTGACTATGATTTCTTTTTTTTCCACTGTGCTGGTCTGAAGCTAATTGGAATATGTTAATGAGAGAAACTATAGATTATTGGCTGTGAAAGGCAAGTAATGGTGATGTCCACATCACCCACTCGTTCTGCTGCCACATATAAAAGCATGGACACAAGGAAAGATCAGTCTCTGCCTGGCTGTAGCCCTAGCAACTCTTCTGCCTGAATCTGTACATTCCCAACTAATCATTCGCTCCTCACACCTAGAATCATAGAATCACAGAATGGTTTAGGTTGGAAGGGACCTCAAGGATCATCCAGCTCCAACCCCCTGCCACAGGCAGGGACACCTCCCACTAGAGCAGGCTGCTCAAGGCCTCATCCAGCCTGGCCTTAAACGCCTCCAGAGAAGAAGCATCCACAACCTCCCTGGGCAACCTGTGCCAGTGTCTCACCACCCTCACTGTAAAGAACTTCCTCCTAACATCCAGTCTAAATCTCCCCTCTTCCAGCTTAAACCCATTCCCCCTCGTCCTGACATTACCAGACCTTGTCAATAGTCCCTCCCCAGCCTTCCTGTAGGCTCCCTTCAGATACTGCAAAGCCACTCTAAGGTCTCCTCGAAGCCTTCTCTTCTCCAGGCTGCAGAGCCCCAACTCTCTCAGCCTGTCCTCATAGCAGAGCTGCTGCAGCCCTCTGAGCATCTTCGTGGCTCTCCTCTGGACTGGCTCCAGCAGTTCCATGTCCTTCTTGTGCTGGGGGCTCCAGAACTGCACCCAGGACTGCAGGTGGGGTCTGAGGAGAGCAGAGCAAAGGGGCAGAATCCCCTCCCTTGCCCTGCTGCCCACACTGCTCTTGCTGCAGCCCAGCACAGGGTTGCTGTCTGGGCTGCATGTGCACACTGCAGGCTCATGTTGAGCTTTTCATCACCCCAGACCCCCAGGGCCTGCTCCTCAGGGCTGCTCTCAGCCATTCCCCACCCAGCCTGGAGCTGTGCCTGGGATTGCACCGACCCAGGTGCAGGACCTTACACTTGGCCTTGTTAAACGTCATGAGGTTGGCCTGGGCTCACCTCTGCAGCCTGTCCAGGTCCCTCTGGATGGCATCTCTGCCCTCCAGCAAGTCAGCTGTGCCACACAGCTTGGTGTCATCTGCAAACTTGCTGAGGGTGCACCTCTTGCTGACCTTTCCACCCCTAGTAACCCTTCTGCCTGAATCTACATATTCCCAACTAATCATTCTGCTTCTCACACCTCTTGCTGACCTTTCCAGCTCACCCTGCACCTAAGAGAGATTCTGAGATAAGGGAGAAGGTGGAAAGAAGGTGGAGGGGTTGTGGGGAGCCCCTCCTGGGCATTCTGACTGCTGGGAGCGGTCCTGTATTCCTGTAATACTTTGTGTATTACTGTATATAGTTCTAAATATCTGTAATATATATTCTATAGATCTGCTTGTAAATTGTGCCAGCTGCAAATATAAAGCTTCATTTCTCAACATCCAGCCTGCTGAGTTAGTCTGTTTCATCTGGGGGGGGAACTCCAAAACCACGACAGAAAGTAATGGCTTCTTCCCCCAGATGTAATGTATTGGGGGTTGTTGGTTTGGAGCTTTTTGGTTGGGGGGGACTATTTAATTATTCTGTTACATTATTAAGCAACTTCTTCAGCATCTTCATTTGTTTATCATTCCTGGGGTGGTTTTGACACACACATCTGGGTACTTTCCACCAAGTCAGCCACTTGGGATGTTCATGGGACTCCATCCTGGGCTGAGGAGCAGAAGGAAGATAAAGAGAAATGGGCGATCATGCTGGTGAGGGGCCTGGAGCACAGCCCTGTGAGGAGAGGCTGAGGGAGCTGGGGGTGTGCAGCCTGCAGAAGAGGAGGCTCAGGGCAGAGCTCATTGCTGTCTGCAGCTCCCTGAGAGGAGGCTGTAGCCAGGTGGGGTTGGGCTCTGCTGCCAGGCAACCTTGTTCTGTTGAACAAGGGGACAGAAACAGTCTCAAGTTGTGCCAGGGCAGGTCTAGGCTGGATGTGAGGAGGAAGTTGTTGTCAGAGAGAGTGATTGGCATTGGAATGGGCTGCCCAGGGAGGTGGTGGAGTCACCATGCCTGGAGGTGTTGAAGCCAAGCCTGGCTGGGGCACTTAGTGCCATGATCTGGTTGAGTGAGTGCTAGGTTGGGCTGGATGAGCTTGGAGGTCTCTTCCAACCTGCTTGATTCTATGAAAATTAACTCAGGAGTGATGATCCCAATCTGTGTACCCACACAGCTCCAGGCCCAGCCAGACAATGTGTACCAGGCACCAGCCTCTACCACCACCCCAAGGTTTCCAACTCTGCTTGTTGTAGAACAGATTTCCGAGAGCTAAGGAGCAGGCATGCTCAAGGGCTCCTTGGGTCTGATAGCTCACCCCAGTGTTGTGGATTTCTGAAGCAGCAGCTCGCCCAGAGGCAGCAGGATGGATTTACCTGTTAGCAGTGCCAGCAAAGCTGCAGGAGGATGAAAAGCACAAAAAGAACAAAGAAGCAATCCTTATCATAATCCTGAAGAAGACAGGCATAAAGGAAGTTTTCAGGTCTCCCAGGTTTCACTGACCGCCCCACCAGGCAAAGCTCAGTGCCTACAGGCACAAGCTTCCCTGTGGATCTCCCCAGCACTCCCCCAGACCTTCTCTGATCAACAAAACTCAGACCTTCAGCCTCATTCAAATCCACTGCAGAACACTTCAGGCATAAGAGACTCAAATGCAACAGAACCAATCCCAGAGTAATCCTCAAACCCTGCTCTGATGTACAGCAGGCAGCTAGGGTCTCATCCCAGTCGAGAGCAGCAAACCTCCTTGGCTGAGAAGTGGTAGAGGCTTTATACATTTCTTTATGCAGGGTAGTAAGGAAGTTCCTCCCGACTCTGAGTGCCTGTTGTGCACTGCTGCCTTGCCCATGCCTCACAGCACACACACTGCCTCTGCCTTTCAAGTACACCTGGAGACCAAAGCTGCAGACAGGGTTGGAGGTTGGACTGGATGATCTTGGAGGTCTCTTCCAAACAGATATATGTTGTGATTCTGACAACCTAAACAGTACAGCCTGTCTGCCTTAGAAGGGGAAATCTGGTTTCAACATGCCCTATCTCTGTTCAAAAAGACTCAGTGCTGTGGCGTGGCACCAAGACCATGCCACACCAGGCAGACTGAGGAGCCTGCTGGTCAACCCTCCTGAGGAAGCTGCTTCATCCTACAGGTGAGTCACACCACAGGCTGCCCTACAAGCGTGGGCAACCTGTTCCAAAATCTTACCACCCTCATGGTGAAGAACTTCTTCCTAACATCCACTCTGAATCTCCCCATTTCCAGCTTTGTTCCATTTCCCCCAGTCCTGGCACTACCTGACAGTCTAAGGTGTCCCTCCCCAGCTTTCTTTCAGGCTCCCTTAAGATACTGCAAGGCCACAATAAGGTCATCTGGGAGCCTTCTCCTCTCCAGACTGAACAGCCCCAACTCCCTCAGGCTCTCCTCATAGCAGAGCAGCTCCAGCCCTCTGCTCATCCTCGTGGCCCTTCTCTGGACACCTTCCAGCACATCCACAGCCCTCTTGTGATAGGGGCTCCAGAACTGGATGCAGTACTCCAGGTGGGGTCTCAGCAGAGCACAGCAGAGGGGGAGAATCACCTCCCTGGCCCTGCTGGCCACACTTCTCCTGCTGCAGCCCAGGCTCTGGTTGCTCTCTGGGCTGGCTCCTGTTGAGCTTCTCATCCCCCAGCACCCCCAAGTCCCTCTTCTCAGGGGTGCCCTCCAGCCACTCACTGCCCAGCCTGGATTTGTGCTTGGGATTGCCTAGGCCCAGAAGGCCAAGTTAGGTCAGAGGAGGAAGCAAAGAAATGCCTGCAGCTTAAACTTGCCTTAAGATCTGATCCCAGTGAAGGGGATGGCCACCACAATGGCAGTATGGGGGGGGAAGGAAGGCATTTGGCAGTGTATTCACCACACAGAGTTGCAGGAGAAACCAATTCTGGCAGGATTACACCACCATGAAAGAAGTCCAGCTGCAAGGAGCTGGAAAACTCTGTGAGTGATCACACATCTCAACTAGGTTATGCTTTCACCCCCGGGACCCAAGATGTGGCTGAAGGCAAAAGTGCACAGTCTAGAAAATAAAAGACAAATTTCTTCTTTCACCTGAAGGCTTGGCTGAGTTATGCCAACTGCATCCTCGCTGTCCACCAGGGAATTCTAGGAAGGTGCAGTGTATGTCCTTGCCCAGAGCTTCCCAGTGACCCCAAGAGCAGCAAAGAGGTGGAAGGACACAGCAGCCACACCGATTCTGGGGGGCACATCAACACCAGCTATGAAGTCCCTTGAAGAGCACCTTCTAAAATGCACCCCTAGGTACTTTTACTTCTATTAGAATCACAGAAATTTAGAGGTTGGATGGGACCTCCAACGATCATTCAGTCCTACCCCCCTGCCAAGGCAACATCATCCAGGGTAGTCCACATAGGAATGTATCCAGGGGATCATGGAAGTCTGTGGAGAAGGAGACTCTACAACCTCTCTGGGCAGCCTGTTCCAGTGCTTTGCCACCATCTCTCTGGTGAGGGGCCTGGAGCACAGCCCTGTGAGGAGAGGCTGAGGGAGCTGGGGGTGTGCAGCCTGCAGAAGAGGAGGCTCAGGGCAGAGCTCATTGCTGTCTGCAGCTCCCTGAGAGGAGGCTGTAGCCAGGTGGGGTTGGGCTCTGCTGCCAGGCAACCAGCAACAGAACAAGGGGACACAGCCTCAAGCTGTGCCAGGGCAGGTCTAGGCTGGATGTGAGGAGGAAGTTGTTGTCAGAGAGAGTGATTGGCATTGGAATGGGCTGCCCAGGGAGGTGGTGGAGTGGCTGTGCCTGGAGGTGTTGAAGCCAAGCCTGGCTGGGGCACTTAGTGCCATGGTCTGGTTGCTTGGGCAGGGCTGGGTGCTAGGTTGGGCTGGATGAGCTTGGAGCTCTCTTCCAACCTGCTTGATTCTATGAAACAGAAACAGAAGGGGGAAAAGAAAGCAGAGAAAAACCATATGTGTAGTCATATAGGAGAAAAACGACTAGGGAAAGCAGGGGCAGCAGAGAAGCCCTCTGGCATGGCCAGCACCCAGGCAGAAGCGCAGGCAGGAGCTCAGAGATACAGGAACGAGCCACTTCAGCTGCCAGCATGTGCAGCACACCACGCTGCACTGAAAAGGAACATTCACTGCTGAGGAGCTGTAAAGAAATATTGATGCAGTTCACCATGCAAATATTTTCTTGTTGACAAAGGAAGAAACAGGACATTTTATTCATCCTTTTTCCTTGTGGTAAGAAGAGGCTTTGGAAGGCATCAAATAGCACCACCAGAAGCCTCACCATCACCCTCATACGTGACACTTGAAATCCATAAGCATACACGACAGCATCTCGGTGCACTCCCAAGACACTTTCCCTGTGTTCAGAAATGGAGTGCCACTTTTAAATATTTCCACTTAACTTGCTCTGAATTGCTGGAGATCAAATGAGTCAGTGGAGCGCTGAGCCTTTTTTGTTCGGAGGCAGGATGAAGGTAATTTGCTGCTCAGTGCATCTGTTTCCTCATCAGCCCAGTAAGGACCAAGCTAATTAGGGGAGGAAAACAATATGGTCATATGGATAGGCCAGATTGCCTGTCACTCAGCTGTTCAGCGGGCAGGCTGTGCTAGGAGGACAGTAAACAGATGAGGAGTCTTCATCTCCTTCTGCACCGTGCCTCAGCCAGAAAAGTCCTTTAAGCACTCAGACGGTTACCTGAGTATTTTTAGCATTAACCTGAAAGGTTCCTCCCCAGGTCCTGCCCTTGCTGATGTGCCCTGCTGCTACATGCCCTGGCAAGGATCCATGTGCCAAGGTTTCTGCTGGAGCAGCTCACCAGCACCAAGGTCAGACACAATGCACCACTTGCTCACCTGGGTGGGTACAGGGCGAATGTGGCCATTTCAGCTGGATTTCTAGCTCAGACACAAAAAAAATCTGTGATCAGAGAAACTTAGAAGTGGAAGCTCTGAGTGGAGAGGTGAACATTCTCGAGATAGGCCACAGAATGGCAACAATGGATAAATTAATGTAGTTTCATTGGAGCATCAAGAGCTTTATGTCTGGAAGCACAGCTTGGACCTTGAGCAACCTGTTCTAGTGGGAGGTGTCCCTGCCTATGGCAGGGGGTTGGAACTGGATGATCCTTGAGGTCTCTTCCCACCTAAACCATTCTATGACTATGACCTTCCCCTTGCTGCTTCTGCTGCACCTGCTGCTATCTTCCCCCTCCACTGTTTTGGCTGCTGCTGCTTTTGCTGCGTCACCGCCGCTTGACTCCTTCCCCATCTTCCCTAAGGCTATTCTATTGCTGTAGTAGTTTATGCTCCTTATACTCTTATATTTAAACTATGAGAAATATAATTTCATTTCTCCTGACTTTCCAAAACTCCCAGTTGTAGTGAGCTCATTCTGCTGGGGGAGGGATCCGCTCTAACCCGGTCCAGGTGACCCTGGCTCACGCCGTGGAAAGCACGTGGGCGTGTGGAATTCGGTGTCAATTAAATGGGTGATGCTAATGAAGTCATTCAAATTCCCTTCTCTCCTGACTTTAACCTACACAGCAAAGCACAGCTCCGTTTTCCAGCAGACCAGTGCAAGTGAATGAGGGGCTGCCCCTGCTCCAAGACCTGCCCAGCAGCAAAAGGGAAAGGCACACATCTGAAGGGTGACTGATTCTGTAATGCATCAAACTCCTCAGTCTCTGGCTCCCTAATGCCTCCCACACCACTACTTTTAAAATTACATGGTTTGGAAACACTGGAAACTTGCAAACAGAAGTGCATGGTCATGAGCCATGTACAAAGCTGCTGCTGCTACTCCCTTCACTACCCAGCACTGGAAAATCCTTGGGTTTAATCATGTATCAGGAGCAGTGTGGCCAGCAGGACAAGGGAGGTTCTTCTGCCCCTGTGCTCAACACTGGTGAGAGGCNCTTAGTGCCATGGTCTGGTTGATTGGGCAGGGCTGGGTGCTAGGTTGGGCTGGATCATCTTAGAGGTCTCTTCCAACCTGCTTGATTCTGCAATTCCATGATTCTATGTGCAGTCTGAATGGATCAAAGTACATAAACGGTTTCAACCACCTCTGCAGCACTGCAGACTCCCACCTCGACAGTGCCCCGATTCAGCTTGAAATCATTGATCCAGAATCTGATGTCAAAAAATTATTTTCCTGGTAAAGCACCAACATGCAAGAGCATGACAAAAGCAACTTTAAGGAGACAAGCTAGAGATAAATAATTCCCAGCCACTCGCAAGCAATCCCGCTGTGGCATTTCTATTTATTAGGAGAAGATGTGGAATATCAGAGGAAGTTCATTTATTCACTGGCCTGTAAAATCCAGCAGCAGTAGATACCTTGTTTGTGACATCTAAGCTTTATTTGCTACTACAAAACGAAAGGGTTTGAAGATACAGAAAATAAGTGAGCTCGTAACGAGCGCACCCTAACCAAGGGGCTTCACATCTCCCTGTCAGCTGCCCCAAGACACAGACTGAGTGCTTGACACTGCAAAAACAGATGCTTCTCCCCCTTTCTTTTTCTGATTTGTATGTATTTATTGTAATAGAGCATTCCCAGCAGATCCATCTTTACCTAGATTAGAAATATACCAATAAAGGTTTCACCTCAAGCAAGGAACACTTTGGTATGGCTTGCTAAAATGGAAACTGCAAAAAAGACCTCAAAACCCCTAAACCCCAGAATTTTTAATGGAGACCAATCTTCTTCCCACACCAGGGAGGAGAGGTTCATTCACAAGCCATTTATAAAATCTACCAGGCACCACCTTAATGCCTTGGCCCTTGAGTCGACTTCCATTACAGATTTTGGCACATATAGAATCACAGAATCAACCATGTTGGAAGAGACATCCAAGATCATCCAGCCCAACCTAGCACCCAGCCCTGCCCAATCAACCAGACCATGGCACTAAGTGCTTCACCTTGTATAGTTGTTTGGATAGGGCTGGGTGATAGGTTGGACTGGATGATCTTGGAAGTCTCTTCCAACCTGGTTGATTCTATGACCACAGCACTAAGTGCCCCAGCCAGGCTTGGCTTCAACACCTCCAGGCACGGCCACTCCACCACCTCCCTGGGCAGCCCATTCCAATACCAATCACTCCCTCTGCCAACAACTTCCTCCTAACATCCAGTCTGAACCTGCCCTGGCACAATTTGAGACTGTGCCCCCTCATTTTGTTGCTGGGTGCCTGGCAGCAGAGCCCAACCCCACCTGGCTACAGCCTCCCTTCAGGTAGTTGTAGACAGCAATATCCCATTGAGCCCACAGCTTTGCTCAAACCAAAGTAACTCTGCACTCCTATTCCAAAGGCTGCAGAGTTTGGGATGACTCTCCAATAGCTCTGGATCCATCCAAACCCACGGATCAGACTGCTGAGCTCCCTTTGAAGTTCTGAGGGAAGTGGTGGTACCCTCACCACACCTCAGAGAAATTGCATTTCTTCCTTGCAACCCTTTGCATCATTATTCAGGGAAAGGCTACAACACATCCAACCCTAAATGACACACACTAAGGAGCAGGGAAGGGTGTTTGAGAGCAGCTGTGATTACACACAGCAGCAGAGGTGAAAATAAGTCAGTATGCCATATGTTCAGGAGGACACAACATCTTTTAACCAGAGCTTTACTGCACCATTATCCCACAAAGTTAAGGGCAGAAAGTACAATTCAAACCTTTTCACTTCTTAGAGCCACTTACGTTGTTCCTTCTAAGAGTGTGCAAACATTAAAACTTGTCCAAATGGCATAATCAACTTTCCTGGGCTACACAGCAAACCTCAGTGCCAGGAATGGCAAACTGGGCTACTTGCTTCACTAACAAATCCAGGCGAGGATCCCTGACCTCCCCACCAACACTTGATGGAATTGCCATGAGTCAGGTGAAAGGCAAGCACAGGGCGGCGCAAAGGTCTGCCTTGTGAGCAACATGGACCTATGCTCTGCTCAGGTGCCCCACCAAAGCTTTGCCAAAAGAGTCACAGAACCACACAACTTTAGAGGTTGAAAGGGAACTCCAGAGATCATCCAGTCCAAACCCCTGCCGAGGCAGCATCACCCAGGGTAGTTCACACAGGAATGCATCCAGGTGGGGTTTGAAGGTCTCCAGAGAAGGAGACACCACTATATCCCAGGGCTCCAGCACCCTCACTGTAAAGAATTTTCTCCTTGTGTTGAGGTCAAACCCTCCATGTTCCAGTTTGTGTCCATTGCTCCTTGTCTTATTGCTGTGCCCCACCCAAAAGAGCTTGGTCCCCTCCATTTGACAGTCACCCCTCAGACGTTTGTACACATTGATGAGATATCCTCTGTCTTCTCTTCTCCAGACTAAAGAGCCCCAGGGCTCTCAGTCTCTCCTCGAAGGGGAGATGCTTAAGTCCCCCAATCACCCTTGTGACACAACAACCAACACGCTCTGAGTCGCAGAACATCCACTGGTTTTGTAGCACCCAAGCTGTAGTGACAACTACACACTGCTAACTTTATGGCCACTGTGCACATAGATGCTTTAACTGCAGTGGGCTAAGCTGCCATAGGGCTCTGCAAAACCCCTCCAGAAACATCTTCAAGCTCTCAGAGTGAGCAGGAGTGGAGGAAAAGCACACATGAAGCACAGCGCCAGTGGGACGCTGCTTGCAGAGGGCTGCGGCTGCCAACGTCTGCACGGGTTCGAAGAAGCAAACAAACTCAGCTGAAAAGCCTCCACCAAGTGCAATTCAATGCAAGTCTCCACCTCCTGCTCAAGGGCTGGTGAAGACTTCTGGGTAGAATTTGATATGCAGGTCTTGCTCTTGTATCCTCCAAAGGGCAAGTAGTAACCACTCTCTGAGACAGGCTACTGGGTGAAGAAGACTGGTTTGACCCTGCCAAGTTGTATGTTCTCCTACAGACCACTGCACCTTGCTTTATTCTCTGCATCTGTGCAAAGGTTGCTCCTGCCCCATCACTGCTCATCCAGTCCAAAAAAATAGTGATTTTTATAAGAAAAAGAGCCCACCCACTGCAAAGGAGCAGACAGACCCCCCCACGGGCCAGCAGAAAGGGAGAGAGCTTAAGCTGGGGGCTGGTATTTGGCTTTGCCACAGCAATTACAACAGACTGACAGCACCTAGACTGCCCAGAGGCAGCCACAAAGTCACTGTGCCGTGGTTTTGGCTGGAAAATTAGAAAGAAAATTGCCTCTGCAGCAAGGATAAAGAAATATCCAGGTCCAACCTGGCAAAGCGGCGCATGTAAAATCCCAGAGACGGCCACACCATTTTGGCAAACGAAACTGAGGGCTCCACAAGATTGAGTGCCAGCCTCGGAAACGTTAGCAAGGATGTGCATCAATCCCCAGCAACCCCCAACCACAACCAGCGAGGGACAAAAGGGAGCGCTTGAGTTTTAAGAGGCGCCCTAAGGCCAGCCAACACTGACGGCATTTAAATTCTGGCAGCTTGGGAAGCAAGTGCCAGCATGAATTCAGGCCCTTGGATACATTCAGACTCTTCCAGTTGCGGTTTCACTAGAAAATAAGGAAGCTCTACACAATCAAATCATTATAAATAACAGGGTTTGAGCTCAGAGCAAGGCAACACTGATGGATTCCTGATCTGTGCTGCTGTCACAGAGCTAGCAAGAGTTGGGATCTGTTGGTTTTTATTAGTTGCCTTCTTCCTCCCCCTATAAAAAAAAGCTAAGCTGGATTTTTGTAAGGAGTGCCTGCTCGGGAATTTTGCTTGCAATGCCAAGAACAAATCCAGGCTGGGCAGGGACTGGCTGGAGAGCAGCCCTGAGGAGACAGACTTGGGGGTGCTGCTGGACGAGAAGCTCAACAGGAGCCAGTAGTGTGCACTTGCAGCCCAGAGAGCAGCCAGAGCCTGGGCTGCAGCAGCAGAAGTGTGGCCAGCAGGGCCAGGGAGGGGATTCTCCCCCTCTGCTCTGCTCTGATGAGACCCCACCTGGAGTACTGCATCCAGCTCTGGAGCCCCTGGGACAAGAGGGATGTGGAGATGCTGGAGTGTGTCCAGAGAAGGGCCAGGAGGATGCTCAGAGGGCTGCAGCAACTCTGCTGTGAGCACAGACTGAGAGAGTTGGGGTTGTGCAGTCTGGAGAAGAGGAGGCTCCCAGGGGACCTTCTTGTGGCCTTCCACGATCTGAAGTGGGCTACAAAAAAGCTGGGGAGGGACTTTTGAGGCTGTCAGGGAGTGCCAGGACTGGGGGGAATGGAGCAAAGCTGGAGGTGGGGAGAGTCAGGCTGGAGGTGAGGAGGAAGTTGCTGAGCAGGAGAGTGGTGAGAGGCTGGAATGGGTTGCTCAGGGAGGTGGTTGAGGCCCCATGGCTGGAGGTGTTTCAGGCCAGGCTGGCTGAGGCTGTGGGCAGCCTGCTCTAGGGTAGGGTGTGCCTGGCCATGGCAGGGGGGTTGGAACTGGCTGCTCCTTGTGGTCCCTTCCAACCCTGACTGATTCTGTGGTTCTATGAATTTTGGCTGAGCCGAAGGCTGTGCCTCGCTGACACTGTCACTATGCTTTAAGTCAATTAGGGAGACTGAAGCCAGATGGCTGAAAACGATCATAATTACCCAGAACATTCTGTTTATTAGTGAGGATTATTATTCAGGCCATAATTGCTTTTAACAGATTATTTCTCATTTGTAAGATTACAATGAGGCACAAGAAAATGATGAAGTTATGAAAACCAGGATTTTTCCACTGCATCTGTCCCTGCTCTGATCACAACTCTTCCTAAATGTCTGAACCAATGAATTGCAAAACAATAAATAGAAATTAGGCAAAGAAACTCATTTCATTAGCCAGACACAGATTCTGGGACATGATCAGAGCCTTGGGAGTTTCCCAAGGCAGCTTCTGCGCTGCTGCTCACCTGCGCTGCTGGGAGCCTCTCACAGCGATGGTAGGATGCTCAACTCCTCCAAGACTGCCTGAACAACATCATAAATTCGACTAAATCCCCTTTGAAAAGGATATCTTGAAGATCTGCCTCTAAAACACTCATCCCTCCTGAGCTCTGGCCGAACAAGAAAGCATAGGAAAGGCTGCTTCCACAAGGAAAATCCACTGGGAGGGACATCCTGGTAGCAGCAAGTACATTGCTCCAGCAAAGGCCAAGGCTTGCCCTCTAATCCACTGCTTACTCCAAGGATACCAAGGTACCTACCTTCCACCTTCAGCACTCTCATTGCAATGCAGAGTAATCATAAGAGTGAAAGAGTGATTGTCCTTTGGAGTGGGCTGCCTGGGGAGGTGGTGGAGTCACCATCCCTGGAGGTGCTAGGGAGGAGGCTGGATGGGGCACTTGGTGCCATGGTTTAGTTGATTGGAGAGGTTGGGTGATAGGTTGCACTTGATGATCCCAGAGGTCTTTTCCAACCTGGCTGATTCTCTGATGTAGTAGGTGACATGGCCCCTGAGATGGGTTTTCCTGCATCCTTCCTCTTCAGTCTTATTTTTTACTACCCAATCACACAAACAATCACGTTGGAAAGAACATGGTGAAATGCCTCTGCCTGTGAGGCATCTGCTAGTCAACAGCTCTGGAAAGTTGGGACCTGCAACTCTGAACTCTCAAATGTATAAATCCAACTATCGGCAGATGGGGATCAGTGGTACGCTGGGACAAAAAGTTAAGTACTCATACCACAGCATACCTCAGAGGATGACAGCCTCAGGTAGCCAAAAGCTCTACTCCTTTGATGCCAGGAAAATTAAGTTAAAGGTTAATAAAAAGGAAGGTGCAATAGAGGTCTCTGCCTCTGCCAGAGACCCTGAGATCAAAGAATCAAGCAGGTAGGAAGACACCTCCAAGCTCATCCAGCCCAACCTAGCACCCAGCCCTGTCCAATCAACCAGACCATGGCACTAAGTGCCCCAGCCAGGCTTTTGCTGAACACCTCCAGGAACAGTGACTCCACCACCTCCCTGGGCAGCTCATTCCAGTGTCACTCTCTGGCAAGTTCAATGCAGTCACTCTCTGGCAAGTTCTCTGGCAACAACTTCCTCCTAACATCCAGCCTAGACCTCCCCTGGCACAGCTTGAGGCTGTGTCCCCTTCTTCTGTCGCTGCTTGCCTGGCAGCAGAGCCCAACCCCCCCTGGCTACAGCCTCCCTTCAGGGAGCTGCAGACAGCAATGAGCTCTGCCCTGAGCCTCCTCTTCTGCAGGCTGCACACCCCCAGCTCCCTCAGCCTCTCCTCACAGGGCTGTGCTCCAGGCCCCTCTCCAGTTTCATCAATGTATTTTAATGGCTCTGATGGTGTTAGGTTGTTGGTTGGCTTTGATGATCCTGGAGGTCTTTTCCAACCAAAAAAATGCTATGATGCTATGAAATCCTCTGGTTGCTGTGTGCATCCTCCTCAAAAACTCCCCCAGTGGAGCAAGAACTGTTACTTGGTGCAGTCAGCAGCATGTTAAAGGCAGCAGTTGGTTGCTAAAGTGCAAGCACGGGTTTGTGCTTTTAGCTGGCTGCTGCAGCATGCACCATAGTGTTGCACCATCAAGGAGTCATCCAACTCTCCACTGAGTCCAAAGCAATTCATTTCCTTACTCATGTAGGCGATTCAGCCCCCTAAATAATTACCCTGTATTTATTAGCATGTTAAAATGCCTTTAATTAGGTTTTGATGCAGTATTTTGAATCTTTTGACTTGAAAGTTTTCTCACTCATAATTTAAAAGTCAACTCTTTGGTGTGGTGTTACAGATCCACAGATTGTGTGGAGCTAATTAAGTAATAACGATTGAGGTGCAAGGTATTTCCTTGGGATTAATGACTGTCTGGGAGGAGTTGATGGCTCAAGGTGTAGCCAAGGGCCGTTAACACCAGCAAGCTATTAATCCTAAGCAAACGCTGTGTGCCAAGGTCATTACTGCTATTAGTTGAGGGCAATGAGGAGGTAGATGTGGGGGGAGATGAAGTAACATGGGAAGTGTATGGATTCTGAGGAAATGTAATATGATTTTAATGGGTATCTGCACACCAGACCCTGCTTCTTCCCTCCATTCTTCACTCTTCTGTCCAAAGCTTAATGGTGAGGATCACAGTGAGCGAGGATGTTCCTTTTCTTGTCTGCTGCCTAATTCTGTCCACTTCCGAGGACACTTCATGCATATTACTACAGACTCCCTCCCCCTGTCTTTCCCCCCTACCCCTGCTTTTAGAAGAAGTGTTAAAAACCCAACCTAGCAGCACCTAAAAGCAAATGTCATGGCACTGTGGGATGAGATGTGAAGTTGTCTGTCTGAGTAAGAAGGAGTGGTGCTACTGGGTGGGCAGGAGGCAATTCAGCATCCGTAGCAAACAGTGTCAGAGCACCTGATGCTGTAGCAAAAGGACCATACTGCAAAGCTGAGCTGTAGCTGAAAAGTGGCATAGTCTATTTTGGGGTTTGGGTGGATAGGTAAAAGTGAATAGTGCCAGAGAACTGGAGGAAAGAGAGATCTTCAGATGATTACTGAGTATGTATTAAGTTAAAAGCTTATGTGACTTGAATTCACACAGCTTGCATTGTTACAACACCAAAAGGCTGGTGAGGGGCCTGGAGCACAGCCCTGTGAGAAGAAGCTGAGGGAGCTGGGGGTGTGCAGCCTGCAGAAGAGGAGGCTCAGGGCAGAGCTCATTGCTGTCTGCAGCTGCCTGAAGGGAGGCTGTAGCCAGGTGGGGTTGGGCTCTGCTGCCAGGCAGCCAGGGACAGAAGAAGGGGACACAGTCTGAAGCTGTGCCAGGGCAGGTCTAGGCTGGATGTGATGAGGAAGTTGTTGTCAGAGAGAGTGATTGGCATTGGAATGGGCTGCCCAGGGAGGTGATGGAGTGGCCGTGCCTGGAGGTGTTGAAGCCAAGCCTGGCTGGGGCACTTAGTGCCATGGTCTGGTTGGTTGGGCAGGGCTGGGTGCTAGGTTGGGCTGGACGAGCTTGGAGCTCTCTTCCAACCTGCTTGATTCTGTGACTCTATGTCCACACATTTCTTGAACACTTCCAGGGACAGTGACTCCACTGCCTGACCACTCTCTCCACAAAGATTTCAGTCCATTTTCTCTCCTGCTGTCACCTGATACTGGAGAGAAGAGACGAGCCCCCACCTCACAACAACCTCCTGTCAGGGAGCTGTAGAGAGAAATGAGGTGTCTCTTCAGCCTCCTGTTCTCCACTTCCCTCAGCTGTTCCTCATAAGACTTTTCTCCAGACCCTTCACTAGCTTGGGCTATTTACAACAAATGCTGTCATTAAAGGATCCCCCAAGCACTGCCAAATACTCCCACAGAAGCTGCTGCAGCTCCAGCTCCTCTTTGTGTTTGTTGCTCCTCTCATATACTCCTGCCACCTTTAGGGCAAGTGTTTTCCCCAGATTGCATACCCTCTGCAGAGCCAAACATGATTAATTACATTCTTTCATTATCAGAGTCACCCAAAGTGAAGACAGACCTCATGTTTCGTGCTGCTGCATTAATATCTCCATCTGAAAGGAGGCCCAACCTCATCACTGTCTAATTCAAGCCCAAAGCCTCTTCTGTCTTCTTTCTGGCTCCCTGAGGACAAGAGGGGAACAGATTCTGGTAGCAGTGGAGTCGAGGGAAGATGAACGCTCTCATCAAAATAAAATACAATAAAAGACGGATCCATAGAGGAAGATAAGCCTGAGGAAACAATTCAGACGAAGAGGATGCCTGATGATTTAAACGTGAGGCTCAAAGGGAGAATGAGATGTCTATAATTACGAAAGAAGTCTCTTCTTATTGCCCAGGCCGTTATTAGCCGGGATAGGAAATGAGACAACAGCCAACGACTTCATAAATCAGCCAGCACCGCATGTTGCTGCTCCTTGGCATTGGAAAACATCTGCCCACACCTGCACGGGGAGTCACCAGCATCTGGCACTTTCCTTGGGAGCTGCTTTTCCTTCTTGGCTCATCTCCTTCGACTAGTGAGCTCCACTGAGCTAAAAATAAGTGTACAGCCAGCAGCAGACTGCCAAACCTGAGCACCTTCCAGACCTCACCTTTCCTCCTCTGTGCTACAACCACCTACCTGCCACAACCTGCCAAACAGGCAATTCAGAGCTCTTCCTGAAAGCTCTCAGCAGCAGCAAGAGGGCTCACGCACCCTGCTGCTTTCCCATCAGAGTGTCTTGCCTTTGTCTCCAACGGTTTTCTAATAAGGATTCACCCATGCCACTGTGCTCTCTCCCTCCTCCCCCCAGGCTGGCTACCCACCCGCCCTAACATCTCCATAATTATAAGGAAGAGCACCCCAGGTAATTGGCAGGCTTTGCTAATTGAAAACTGGGGAGGTAATCATTTGGCGCAAGGAAAAGCCCCACTGGTGTGCCGTAAGATGGACCACCATCTGCTTGCTAAATTAGCTGAGGTGAAATATTAACACAGAAATGAGTGACAGCAGTGATTTTTAAGGCGTTTGCCTGAGCACACAGGATGTGTCACCTGAGACACAAGGGCTCTCTTCCGAGCGGTCGAGATCCAGAGCAGTCCAACTTTCCTGAGCGTAACTCCAGCAGCTTACCCGTGATGGACCCTCCCTGAGTCATCGAGTTAATGGGACCGGCACCCTCAGCTGCCAGTGCACTGCGCGAACACCCGCCTCGCCTGCAGAGACACGCAGGGCCTCCTCTCCAGGGCAAGATGTGTGCTGTCATATCACAATGAGGGCAGCCCCACACACAGGCTCACATCTTAATTCACTGTAATTATCCAAGCTTTGGGCGATTAAAATCGATCGTGGGCTCTGGCTGGCTGGCTCGTGGAAAACTGGACAGAAATACCATCCCTGCTCTGTCCCATATCACAGGGCTGGAGCAGTGGTGATCACCTGCTTCTCTTTGTGATTCCCACTCAAGCCAAATCCTCCAGTCCTGATAGGTTGGACTGGATGATCTTACATGTCTCTTCCAACCTGATTGATTCCATGATTCTATGATTCCTTGTCTGTGCTGGAACCTCAGCCACATCAGCAGCTAGCAGTCAAACCCCACACTGTCACACTCTGCACCCAAAAGCAAGCACAGACGAGAGGCACCTGAGGTCAGGACCACCTGAGACACCCAGGTCCCACTGCCCCTCAGAAAACCTCAGCAAGCACTGCACACCACAACATACAGACAACATAATGGTCAAGCTCCTCAGCACCATCTTCATGAGATTTACTCTTCGATTACCATCACAGCAACTGCATCTGAAATGCTGCCACCACAAGCCAAATCCACCTGCCACCAAGCACACCCACAGGGGAACAAACAGTCCTGGAATCTGAAACCTCTTACCATTAAAAGCAAACAGAGAATGGAGTGGGAACCAAGACTGGGGAGAAGCAGCTGGTGTACAGGGATGCCAGGAAACCCAGAGCCCTGGGACTCTAGTCATAGAATCATAGAATCAAGCAGGCTGGAAGAGAGCTCCAAGCTCAGCCAGCCCAACCTAGCACCCAGCCCTGCCCAAGCAACCAGACCATGGCACTAAGTGCCCCAGCCAGGCTTGGCTTCAACACCTCCAGGCACAGCCACTCCACCACCTCCCTGGGCAGCCCATTCCAATGCCAATCACTCTCTCTGACAACAGCTTCCTCATCACATCCAGCCTAGACCTGCCCTGCCACAGCTTCAGACTCTGTCCCCTTGTTCTGTTGCTGGCTGCCTGGCAGCAGAGCCCAACCCCACCTGGCTACAGCCTCCCTGCAGGGAGCTGCAGACAGCAATGAGGTCTGCCCTGAGCCTCCTCTTCTGCAGGCTGCACACCCCCAGCTCCCTCAGCCTCTCCTCACAGGGCTGTGCTCCAGGCCCCTCCCCAGCCTTGCTGCCCTTCTCTCCACACCTTCCAGCACCTCAACATTTCTGTTGAATTGAGGAGCCCAGACCTGGACACAGCACTCAAGGTGTGGCCTGAGCAGTGCTGAGTACAGGGGCAGAATATCCTCCCTTGTCCTGCTGGCCACACTGCTCCTGATCCAGGCCAGGATGCCATTGACAGCTCCCAAGCATCACTGCAAAGCCCTGTTCAGTCACCCCGTCCGGAGCCACAGTTGAGAAACCACATCCAAGGAGGAGTGGGGGCACTCTCCACTGCAACCTGCATGCACTGCAAACTAAAACAAAGATGCTATTCAAGCAAGGAATCTGATTTCACTGACTAAAACTGTCCCAAAGCAGATGATGTATTTGCCATTTCTGAGTTATCACTGTACAGAGAAGACCTCCTTTTTCCACTGCTGCTTGCTTACCTAAGTAAAGCAAAACCTGCAAATACACTTGTTTTTCTCCTAGATGTGTACCTTTCCAGCCAGTACATACCCTCTGGAGCAGATGGCTGCAGGGCTGGGGCTTTCACAATGCCATGAAGCACCCAAAACGGAGCCCCTCTCACTTGCCACGGTGATACACAGCACCAGTATGTGTTGTGTGCTCTATGGATGCATATGCAGCAGGACGTGGGAAAATGCAAACATACTGTGCTGTGCGTTTTCTAAGCTCAAGTAAAGCAGTACCCTAGAGCAGCAACGAGGGGGACTCCTCCATGAGCCCAAAGGCCCTTTTTGCCCTCAGCAGTGAAGTGCAAGAGGTCTCAATACTGCCTGTACCTCTCCTAGCCCGCTCAGGCATCAGGAGAAAGCAGACTGAAGGCACTAAGCCGCTTCCCTGAACCACACACAGCCTTCAAACTCAGAGTTTAAGTGCACTTTCAGGATCCTGGAGTCACATCTGAATTCTTTCCTTTGACACACAATAACGTTAGCAATTAGGACTGTGGGCAAACTGCTTCCCTCCGTCCCTTTGATGTTCGTTATTTTTGCAACGATTGTTTTGCTGAGAGAGGAATTTGGGTTCTCCATTACCCTTCAGGGACAATGGAGAAGTGCTTAATGTGGGGAATAAAAAAAACCCAAATCACCCACAAAGCCTAACATGAGATTGAGAGTTAAATCTGAAAGCCTTTGCATCAAATATTACAATTACAAGGGTCACATCACCACCTCCAACATCAACTTCCCTCCACACCCCTTCTGCGAGAGATCTATTTTTATTTTCGCTTAAGCATCAGAACAAGTAATGGGGAAAAGTTTGAGGAGTTCCTGAGGCAAGAGCTCATTAGTGACTCACCACGATAATTAACAGTTAAGCTGACCCCATCAGGAGTCAAAATGTATTTTTCTGATGGAAATGGAGCACGTCTCCAGCCACCTGACTGCGGCAGCGGAAGGCGCGCACAGGTAGGGGTGGCACCCACGGGAGATACGATCTAGCATTACGGACCGCACTTCTGGGAGGACCGAAGTAAACAACAGCAAATAAAGCAAGCGATATTTGCACGACGCCTTGATGCCTTTTCCGCAGACTTTGTCAGGTGTCAGCTGTAATAAACGAAGCATTTACTGGGTGCAGACAACACTAAACAAATCGGCGCAAATCCCTAAAGGAAACAAGCAGCAACGCATTCGGGAGTATTTCATCATTTCGGAGGCAGCAGAACGAAGCTGACAAGTACACAAGATAAATACTTTGTTCTGTCACGCTGTGTCATGTCGGGGAAAACATAAAGTGTTATATGACCTTTGGAGGCACAGCCCACGGAAGCTTTCCCTCTCGCTGCCAAGCCGCTGCTGGCGGGAGGGGGAAAGAGGAGAGAAAATAGAAAGGTCCCTCCAAGGCGCTGCCTCGCAGCAGCTGCAACTCAAGGGATGCAGCCGCTCGAGGTGGCTCCCCGGCAAAGGTTTTGCTGCTGAAGCCCGAGAAGGAAGCTATGGGAGCAGAAGGCAGCCCCCCTGCACCTCCCGCAGCTCTGCAAACCAGCAGCAGTATGCTCCTCACATAGCAGAGAGAAATAAGGCGGTGCAAGTTAATTACTATTGATCACTGTTTGCCACCAGCAAAACCAACGTCCACTTTTTTTTTTTCCTCTAAAGAAACAAACCTTTGTGCTCCTGGTGGGATTTGACAGCACCAGCCAGGCTGAGCAGAAACAGAACCACAGAATCAGGCAGGGCTGAAAGGAACCACAAGGATCAGCCAGTTCCAATCCCCCTGCCATGCCCAGGGACACCCTACCCTAGATCAGCCACAGCCTCATCCGGCCTGGCCTTAAACACCTCCAGGCATGGGGCCTCAACCACCTCCCTGGGCAACCCATTCCAGCCTCTCACCACTCTCATGCTCAACAACTTCACGTCCAGGCTGACTCTCCCCACCTCCAGCTTTGCTCCATTCCCCCCAGTCCCGGCACTCCCTGAGAGCCTAAAGAGTCCCTCCCCAGCTTTTTTGTAGCCCCCTTCAGATCCTGGAAGGCCACTTCGTAGCCTCCTCTTCTCCAGACTGCACAGCCCCAACTCTTTCAGTCTCTCCTCACAGCAGAGCTGCTCCAGCCCTCTGAGTATCCCAGCGGCCCTTCTCTGGACCAGCACATCCACATCCCTCTTGTCCCAGGGGCTCCAGAACTGGATGCAGTACTCCAGGTGGGGTCTCCCCCACACAGAGCAGAGGGGAAGAATCCCCTCCCTGGCCCTGCTGCCCACACTTCTCCTGCTGCAGCCCAGGCTCTGGTTGCTCTCTGGGCTGCAAGTACACACTGCTGGCTCCTGCTGAGCTTCTCGTTGTTATGGAGGCAGGGAATTAATGTGGTCGAGTCGGGAATTATTATAAAAAATAGAGTTATTGTATTTCCCCCAAAACTAGATACAGAAATTAATTAGCAGGTTCTCGGTTGGTTGAGAAGATCTACACGGATGCCACAGGTAGACTTGACTATTTTTGAAGTCAGAAGTTGGAAAAGGCTTCAGCTATTAACTATAGGGACCCCAATATCAAGATAGGCTGAGCCAAAGCTACTCACAGCAGAATCAGGCTGGCTTGAAGGGAAGGGCGGTCCAAAGGCTTGTCCCTGCGGGTCTTTCAGGAGCCTCCGAGGGTCGTTAAGAGCTATAAAGCTGCACAAAGGGGGTGCTTAAGGCAGACACAGTCCTTCGGAGCTCGTCTTTGGAGCGCCAGGGGCTCCGTGTGTAGAAGCTATGCAGGCGGGAGGAGAACTCCAAGGCAGGAATGAACTCCACGGCAGGAACACCCCAAGGCGGGAAGTCCCCCCAATATTTAGCCCCTTCCCAGACACAGAGCTGAGTCAGCACTGCCTGGGCGCGCAGAGCACAGCCAATGCCCAGCCGAGTGCAGCGCGGGCCCGGCACAGGGCACCCCTCCTGCCGGAAGGGTCCCTTGCTCCCCCCCTTCATGCCTGCAGGGCAGGGGGGGAACAGGTCTGTTTGCGCCTCTTCCTCTCCCATTCAAACCACAGAGGGAGAGGAATTTGGGGGTACACAGGACTCCAGGACGCTCGTCCAGCAGCACCCTCAAATCCCTCTCCTCAGGGCCACTCTCCAGCCAGTCCCTGCCCAGCCTGGATTGGTGTTTGAGATTGCCTCGACCCAGATGCAGTCTCCTCACAGCATGGCTGTGGCACAGCAGCACAACCCAAAGACCACATCTTCTGCCCCAAAACTGCTTTTCTCAGCCAGACGAAATCCCACTGGGACACCTCCCTTGAACAGGCTCCAGTAGCCCACGGCACGCCCCAACACCACGGCCAGTTCAAGTGCAATGTGTGCATTGACGCAGACTTCGGAGGAAAGCAATGCCTGAGATCTATGAACCAAACCCCAATCAAATGCCCAGTAAAGCCCTTGACCACTCTTCATTTGTTGTAGTCCTGCTGAAATCCCATTGGGGCTTGAATTTGTTACTGTTTTGAATGTTTTAATCCCTGGGTGTGTTTGCTGTTTCCAGCAGCACCCTCCAGACTCTGTCCCGGGCAGCAAGGGCAGGCAATGCTGGGAGACAGACACAACAGCGCCACCCAATTTCTGCGTGACAAACAGCGTCACTGTGAGTACTCTGGGATCAGGGGAAGCAGAAGGCTGAAGCGCTTTGGATGGAGCAGCAACTCTTAATAAACACCTGTGAATCCTGAAGCACGGTGCAGCTTAAACAGTAAAGGCATCTAATGGGACAAGCTGTCTGGTCTCACCTTACTGGGATGTGCCTACCACCCTCCCTCCTGCCACTGCTGCATCTCACAGGCAACAGGACAACAACTTTCAGTCCAGTTTGGTTCAGTTAAGTGCTAGGTAAGCAAGAAAACTAATTCCATAGCGATGGATGCAAAGCCGCAGATAGGAGCGAGACAACTCAGAGCTGGGATCAGTCTGCAAAACTAATTTTAGGCATCTTTTTAATTAAATCTCACTATCAAATGTGTAATTTATTTAAAATAAATCTCTTAGTGTTCTCAAATAGCTGTAACAACTAAGCACAGATATAATACTAATCAGAGGTGTGGTAATGGTTGACACTTTTGCCCTCCCTTTTCTCCCGTGACAGACGACAAGGCACAGACCACCCTCATTAATTCCACTGCCACTCTGGTGTAACAACCTGCACTTACAGAACCTCCATAAGCAAATTATATGTATTTACATCAACTTCCTCGCTTCCACGCTCACATATCCAATTACTGCCAAAGAGACAAATAAGTGATTAAGCCATTTGCGGCTCCAGAAGTCTGGAATTACCAGTGTAGAAAGCGAGGTACTGGAAAGCTGGCCCTCTACTGAAGCCAGCAAAGAGCAGCAATACTAGAAAGCAGATAAGGTAAAAGCACATCTGTAATTATCACCAGCGTGCTGAACATTCCAGTGTCACATTCTTATGAATTCATTTAGCATTCATTAGAGTGGCTCTGATCATAATGAAGCCGATTGCCACTTGCTTTGCCTTCAGATAAGGCTCCGGTAGTTCCATCAGAACTCAGTCATTAACTGTTAATTAAGATGCACTTAATGAAACATGGGAAAGGGTAGTGTCAGGTATCAGAAGTGTTTCGACCTGCCAAAAGCATTGCACAGAATGAAAGAAAAACATAAAATAAAGAGGCACAGCTAAAGGACCTCTTCTCTTTAGCTCCAGCTGGGCTCCTTCATTAAGTAAATGTCCAAGCTCAACCAAACCAGCCTGCCACGCCGAAGTTCTCATAGGTCTAACCAGGCAGAAGAGAAGAGCCTGGTTACTGGAACTACCCACCAGAGCCTGCTACAAAGCCAAGGACAGCACAACGTCCAGATGAGCTCAGCACAACATGGGCAATATCCTCCTATGCCCCACGGAGGCTGGAGGGACAACAACATCCACTTCCTCAGCTCAACCAAAACCCAGGCATGGAGATGGGACAGTTAGCAGGCAGCAGCCCTCCAATAGCACATACATGTGTCCACCCTCCGTAAGCTACTGCCTTAGCCCTGTGTTGTGTGCCAGGGCAACTAAACCAGCATGGTGCTCTGGGTTAAAGGGGGAAAATACTCAGGGGAAAGAATAAAGAAGCAACCCAAGTAGCAACAACTTGTTGAAAACATCTATTAACTAATGCTGAACCATAACAAACTACTCCCAGAAGTGCAAGTGACATCCCCAGGAACCGTTCCAGTATTTTCACTGCTTAGAGACTGAATATCAGATTCATAATAAAGAAACTACTACAAGAAATGGAAGCAAGGTGAGAACTGCTTTTACTGCCCATCTTCCCATTCCCTGGATCTGGCAAAGCACAAGAGGAAAGAGTGATGTGTCCTATTCTCCTCTTACTGAGACTCAATGCAGAAAATGCCCTTCTCCTCCCTGCTTTTGCCCCAGGAAAGGCTGAGCTTGGGTAGCACACGCTGTGTGGTCCTGGGGAGGTGGGACCACTAAGCGAGCAGGATGCCACTTCTCAGAGGGATGCAGCTGCCGAGGGGACAGAGCACAGATCTCTTGCTTCTAACAAGCTGAGGAGGATTAGAGCCCTTCCCGGCGGTGCGAGGCAAGGATTTCCTGCTGCCCAATTTGCGTTTTCTTACCAGGAGGAGCCCCGACCAGGCACTCTGCTCGGGGAGATAACCGAGTGCGATTTCCCCAGGACAGGGCAGGCACAGCACCTCTGCTCGGCAAGGGGCACAGACAGGAACTGCATTTACTTCAGGACGACCCCAGCTGCTGCTGATGTTCAGCAAACAAAGCTTGCCTGAGAGGGCTTGTAGAAAACCACCCAAACTACAAAAACAAGCCAACGAAAACCACCTGGTTTCTCTGCTGCTCTCTCTGCTTACGTCCTCCTGCCCCGCTCACCTGGCCGGGGGAAAGCACATTCCTGCAGGAAGGAGCTACTCCCTTTTCTGGGAGATGCTCCCGTACGGACAGACCGGCACAAGACCGGCGCTGCGCTCAGAACTAGCCTGATGCTAAAGCTGTATGACAGCTGCCACTCACCTTTCCCAGGGAAAACAAAGGAGGCGCTTAGTCATCCCGACCTGCTGGATCCTGCAGCAAGTGCTGGGCTGGCACTGGGGGATTAGCAGCTCCCACTACAGGCTACCAAAGGGGGAGCTGCGGGGTGCCCACGACTTGCCATGCAGCGAGGCAGGAGGGTCTGCATGGGGCCAGATCCAGACCCACAGGATCCCAAAGCCATCAGAGCTCATACAGCCACAGGGTCTGCTCCACAGGGGGCAAAGGGAAAAGGAACGTCTCTTTTACAAGGAGAATCTAAGGAAGCCGGGGCTGTGCTGCTTGAAGAAGAGGAGACTGAGAGGTGACCTTATCAATGCTTATAAAGATGTAAAGATGAGTGCCAGGAGGCTGGAGCCAGGCTCTGCTGGGTGATGCCCAGTGACAGGACAAGGGGCAATGGTGGAAGCTGAGGCATAGGAAGTTTCATTTAAACATGAGGAGAATTTTTGTTCCCTGTGAGGGTGACAGAACCCAGGAACAGGCTGCCCAGGAGGCTGTGGAGTCTCCCTCTCTGGAGATATTCAAAACCTGCCTGGATGTGTTCCTGTGTGACCTGGTCTAGGTGATCCTGCTCTGGCAGGGGGGTTGGACTGGATGAGCTTTGGAGGCCCCTTCCAGCCCCTGGCATTGTATGATTCTATGAAAAGGAAAGCCCTGGTGCCAGTGTTTCTTCTCCTTCTATCTCCCCATTCACAACTCCTAGAAACTTTCTTGCTGTCCCAGCAGAGAGAGGAAGAGATGGAGGATCCGCACAGGTAGAGAGGAGTCACCTGCCGACATAAAACCACCACAGCACCACCCTAACAAAGTTACATTTTATTCCAATGCTCCATGCAAACGTCAAACAAATCAAATCTCCCAACAGATCCACAGATCTCTAAAGGAAGCACTACAGACAGAAAGATGTACAAAAGCCATCAGCCTGTCTCCTACCAGCTCTCTCAAAGGCCTTTCGCACTTCACCCTCTTTAACTTGGTATCTACTTTAAAAAGCCCTCAGCTTACCCTAACTTCCTAACAAACTGTGCCAAAGCAAGCAAATAAAAAAGCCAGCTGATTGCAGAGACGCAGGCTGCTGACTGCTTGTACCTCAGCAGTGTGGAAACCTTTCTTGCTTTCCTTGCCTTTTTTGCCATAAAAATATTTAAGCCTTCCAAACCTCTGCTTTTTGTCATCTAAGAGTTCAGCTCACACTGCACTTTCTCAGGCAGCAAGACAGGGACAGCTCTTCGTGCACTCTGGGCTCAACAGCTGTCAGCCACACCACAGCTTGCACTACCACCACCTGCAAGACCAGCCAGGCAACTTCAACCTCTTGCCTGCTAGCACAGGAGCCACTGCAAGCCAAGGCCAATTCTTTTCTTTAGCTCCCTCCTTTCTCCCTTTTGTTGTGGGTTTGGTTTCTTGTGAATTTTTGGTTAGTTGGTTGGGGTTTGGTGGTGGTTGGTGGTTTTTTGTGGTTTGTTTGTCAGGTTTTGGTTGGGTTTTGTTGAGGGGGGGTTGGTTTGTTTGTCAGGTTTTGGTTGGTTGGTTGGGTTTTGTTGGGGGGAGGGTTGTGGTTGGTTTGTTTGTTGGGTTTTGGTTGGTTGGGTTTTGTTGGGGGGTGTGTGGTTGGTTTGTTTGTTGGGTTTTGGTTAGTTAGGTTTTGGTGGTGGTGAGTTTTTTTGTGGTTGTTTTGTTGGGTTTTGGTTGGTTGGGTTTGTTGGTGGGGGGCTGTGGTTGGTTTGTTTTTTGGGTTTCAGTTGGTTGGGTTTTGGTGGTGGTGGTGTTTTTTTGTGGTTGGTTTGTTTGTTGGGTTTTGGTTGGTTGGGTTTTGTTGGTGGAGGGTTTTTTTGTGATTTGATTGTTGGGTTTTGGTTGGTTGGATTTTGGTGGCAGGATTTTTGTGGTTGGTTTGTTTGTTGGGTTTTGGTTGATTGGATTTTGGTGGTGGTGGGTTTTTGTGGTTTGGTTGGGTTTTGGTGGTGGTAGTGTTTTTTTGTGGTTTGTTTATTGGGTTTTGGTTGGTTGGGTTTTGGTGGTGGTGGCTTTTTGTGGTTTGGTTGGTTGGTTTTGGTTGGTTGGATTTTGGTGGTGGTGGGTTTTTGTGGTTTGGTTGGGTTTTGGTGGTGGTAGTGTTTTTTTGTGGTTTGTTTATTGGGTTTTGTTTGGTTGGGTTTTGGTGGGGGAGTTGTGGTTTGTTTGTTGGATTTTGGTTGGTTGAGTTTTGGGGGAGTTGTAGTTTGTTTGTTGGGTTTTGTTTGGTTGGGTTTTGGTGGGGGAGTTGTGGTTTGTTTGTTGGATTTTGGTTGGTTGAGTTTTGGGGGAGTTGTAGTTTGTTTGTTGGGTTTTGTTTGGTTGGGTTTTGGTGGGGGGGTTGTGGTTTGTTTGTTGGGTTTTGGTTGGTTGAGTTTTGGGGGGGTTGCAGTTTGTTGGGGTTTGTTTGGTTGGGTTTTGGTGGTGGTGGGGTTTGGGGTTTGTTGGATTTTGGTTGGTTGGGGGCTTTGGGGTTTTGTCTGTTCGATTGGGGTTTGTTGTTGTTTGGTGCTTTCTGCAAGGCGTGGGAAGAGAGCTCAGTTGTTTCTGCATGGATGCAAGGTGAATGAGGCTGTCGCTTCTCGTTGCAGTGCTATTTATTACAGGTGGCTGACACAGCACAGCTTCCCCCTCCCCTTCCAATGCATGAGGGGAAGAAAGCCTCAGCAAGCAGGGGAGAGAGTTCTCTAGCAGTGTCTCACTGGCTTCTTTGAAAGGTTTTATTTATTTACACAGTGATCTGACAGGAGAAATGCAGCGCCTTGTTTTCAGAGCCCTCCTGCTGGAAAAGTTACCCTGCTATTAGGAGGCTTAAGAATGCACAGACACAATAGAAGTAAAGAACACGTCTCAGGAAAAGAAACTGCAAGATTAACAAGACACACTGCCAAAGGAAGAAACAGTCATACTGAAATCAAGGGGAGGGAGTGGAGTACTGTAGGCTTGCTCCTGCATAAGCCAGACCTACAGTAAGGACAGAAAGAAGACAGTAAGAAATTGCACAGAGGAACCAGATGAAGTTCAACAAGGACAAGTGCAGAGTCCTGCATCTGGGGAGGAATAATAAAGTGCACCAGTACAGGCTAGGAGGTGATCTGATGGAGAGCAGCCCTGTGGGGAGGGAGCTGGAGGTCCTGGTGGATAAAAAGTTACCCATGGCACAGCAATGTGCCCTTGTGGCCAAGAAAGCCAATGGGATCCTGGAGTGTATTAAGAAGAGTGTGTCCAGAAGATCAATGAAGATTCTCCTTCCCTTCTACTCTGCCCTGGTGAGACCTCATCTTGAATACTGCATTTGGTTTTGGGCTCCCCAGTTGAAGAGGGACAGGGATCTGCTGGAGAGGGTCCAGCAGAGGGCTACAAGGATGATGAGGGGACTGGAAGGCATGGCTGATGGGGAGAGGCTGAGGGACCTGGGGCTGTTTAGTCTGGAGAAGACTGAGAGGGGATTTAATAAATGTTTATAAACACCTGAGGGGTGGTCAGGAGAGGACAGGCTCTGCTCACTGCTCCCTGGGACAGGACAAGGAGCAATGGGTGTAAGCTGCAGCACAGGAGGTTGCACCTCAACACAAAGGGGAACTTCTTGACTGTAAGGGTCCCAGAGCCCTGGCACAGGCTGCCCAGAGAGGCTGTGGAGTCTCCTTCTCTGGAGAATTTCAAGACCTGTCTGGATGTGTTCCTCTGTGATCTATTCTAGATTGTGTGGTCCTGCTTTGGCAGGGGAGTGTTGGAATGGATGATCTCCTTGGGTCCCTTCCAACCCCTAACATCCTGTGAGCCTGTGAAATTAAGCTCCACGTCCTCAGCTGGTGTGATCCGCCTTACCCTTCCAACTCCCCTTGCTACAGCAAGAGACCCCCTTCCCAAAAGCCTCTCTGGTTTAAGGGTCGGTTCTGGTCTCTCATCAGCAGTTCCTCCCAGCCTAATTCATAGTTTCAAATGAAGAGATTTTATAGATCTCTGTTCTGTCTTGAGATGAGTTTGCCTAGAGCTCTGAGCAATAAATTGATGATAAATCAATGTTCCTGTGCTGTGCTTTGTAGTCTGCCTTTTTTCACACAGTGCTGAGAGCTGTGGATAAGATACCACATTCCTGACTGGGTTTTTAAAGGCAGGTTAATGCCTCTCAAAATGAAGAATACCCACAACCCACTTTAGGTCCCTAACAGTACGCCAGAACTGCCTTAATCAAAACATCCTGTCATTCACCTCTGACATTTTATTTCATGGCCAGATGAAGAGATGAGCAAGTCAGCACCAAAGGCTGTGGAAGCTGCAGCAGTGACACAGGAGCGAACCAAACCTGAAAGCAAAAAGGCTTCTGCAAACTCCCTGCGGGGTCGAGCCTGACAACCCACAGACCCCACTGCACTCTGCAGGCACACAGCCAGCTCTCACCACAGGACCAACACCTGGCTCAGGGGAGAGCAGTCCTGTGGCTTCCTGTACCTCGGTCATCACTGGAGAACACACCTGAACCCTTCCAGCAGTGTTTTCTCACAGCAGCACCTGTAGCAGAGCACCACAGTGGCTCTGGAGCAGAGAGAGTTGTCAGTTCTGCTGCTGATGATGCCATCAGTGCTGTCATTTGCACAGCACATTCTTCATCTTAGCCCATCTTGAACTGCTTTATGGATTCATGTCTTTACTCAACTGCCTCTCCATCACACAAACTTGAACTGAGAGCATGGACCAGAAATTCCTGCCTCTTAGAAGCTCTGGAGCTTCTAAGGCTTCCAGACTGCGTTTCACAATCCTCAGGGCACTGGCAGCAGAAGGGCAAGTTGATGGTGACCCATGGCCACAGAAGCCTTACCAACAACGTCTCCATGCTCTGATGGGCCCACAAATACTGACTCTCACACTTACCACCAAGAAGCCACTAGCTCCTGTGCCCAAACGCCCTACAAGAGCCCCATCTCCCCAGAGGTAAGAGTCTGATGTATCTCAACAAGGAACAAAGAATAATGCAATCACTTGTACTGGAACATGGAGGGACTGCCAAGTGCATGCCACAAAAACCCAAAGGATTTTCAGATCATGGAAGTGTGCCAAGACAGACTCCAAGTCACTCCTGTGCTCTGACACCACTCCCAGCTGCCTCATTCAAACATCACTTCAGCAGCAACTTGGATTAACTACAACCTGTGCATTTCCACTGCCATCTCCTTCACCCTCTGTGCATGCCTGCTCCTCATCAAAGGTAAGGAAGAGGAAGGTGATTTCCAAGCTCCAGCTAACATGCATATAAAATGTACGTTTTGTGTATGGCTACCTGCACCTTCTGGTAGCCAAAACAAACACAGCCACAACAAACTACATAGCATGTGTGCCTGAACAAAAGGAAAATCAAGTGTTGGTCATTTTGGAGTTTTGGAGTTGAATCTTTCCACCATCTTATGGCAATCATGCTGATGAAGCATGGCAGGAAAAGGTGGCTTCTGAGTCTGAGCTCTCTCTTCTGGTTCAGCTGCTGAGGATACCCAACATGCCTGCACCATTTGCTCTCCTTTCCACTGTGTCCCAAGCTGTGGAATTAATATGCACAGAGGACAGAAACCTCTCAGGAATAAAAAATGGCCTTAATACACTCCTGTTTACCCCTTCCCAGGCTCAGCATACCACCAATTTGGGAAGACAACCCAGCATGAAACCAAGGTGCCAATTTGCCCTTCAGTGATAGCATCCATCCTGTGTGCACACTGGGTGACTCCTCGTGGAGAACAGAATAGGGTAGAATAGAATAGGAAATCATCCAGGCTGGAAGAGAGCTCCAAGCTCAGCCAGCCCAACCTAGCACCCAGCCCTGCCCAACCAACCAGACCATGGCACTAAGTGCCCCAGCCAGGCTTGGCTTCAACACCTCCAGCCACGGCCACTCCACCACCTCCCTGGGCAGCCCATTCCAATGCCAATCACTCTCTCTGCCAACAACTTCCTCCTCACATCCAGCCTAGACCTGCCCTGGCACAGCTTCAGACTGTGTCCCCTTCTTCTGTTGCTGGCTGCCTGGCAGCAGAGCCCAACCCCACCTGGCTACAGCCTCCCTGCAGGGAGCTGCAGGCAGCAATGAGCTCTGCCCTGAGCCTCCTCTTCTGCAGGCTGCACACCCCCAGCTCCCTCAGCCTCTCCTCACAGGGCTGTGCTCCAGGCCCCTCACCAGCCTTGCTGCCCTTCTCTCCACACCTTCCAGCACCTCGACATCTCTCTTGAATTCAGGAGCCCAAAACTGGACAAAGCACTCAAGGTGTGGCCTGAGCAGTGCTGAGCACAGGGGAAGACACAGTACATGTGTCTCAGGACACAAGCAAGTACTCCCTTCTTGGCAGCAGTACCAAATTTTGGTACTAAATCATCACCAGTGACCTCTGGAGGCTAAAGCCTACACTCCTGAGCCAGCCACACGATTGCTCTGGTTTTGTTGGAGATGAAATTAACTCTCCCCTCGCTGATGCACTGAGCAGCTGTGGCCACAGCGATCAGAACCCTGGGTCCATGCCAGGCAGAACAAGAGCTTGCACTAACTGCAAAGTGGTGGCTGGGAGCATTTCCACAGAGTCTTCGAATATGCTTTTGAATTCTTCCATTGAAAGCCAATACTTTGGCAGCACACAAGACAAGCTAAAATGACTCTGAAGTGTGTGTAAATATATGCCCAAATACACTGCTTGACACTGCCAAAGCACTGACAACTGAACACCCAGAAGCACCTTTCGTGATGGCTCACCTCTGTCTGAAAGAGATCCTGCACCCAGAGCTTCACTGCTGAACCTGCTGCCTGACTGCTAAGCCTCTCCATGCAGCTGCAAGAGGCTTTTGGCTTTCCATATTTTATTTATCTGGTCTTTATCCATACCAATTTGGAAAAAAACGTCTCCTGTGCCTGCAGCAACTCCAACACTGTTCAGCTTTGGGCCTCTCACTACAAGGACACTGAGGTGCTGGAGTGTATCCAGAGAAGGGCAGCAAAGCTGGTGAAGAGTCTGGAGCATCAGTCTTGTGAGGAGCAGCTGGGAGAACTGGGATTGCTTCATCTGGAGAAGAGGAAGCTGCAGGCAGAGCTCATTACTCTCTACAGTTACCTGAAAGGAGGTCAGAGCGAGGTAGGGGTTGGTCTCTTCTCCCTACTATCAGGGGATAGGATGAGAGGAAATAGCCTGAAATGGTGCCAGGGAAGGTTTAGACTGGAGATTGAGCAAAATTTCTGTATGAAAAGAGTTGGCCAGACATTGGAATAGGTTGTCCAGGATGGTGGTGCAGTCACCATGGCCAGAGGTTTTCAAGAAAGGCGTGGACATGGCACTTTGGGACAGCTGAATGGCCATGGTGGTCGTAGGTTGATGGTTAGACTTGATCTTAGAGGTCTTTTCCAACCAAAACTATGCTATGATTCCTTCAACTACTGCACCACGAAGCACACAGGAGCATTTCTCCTCAGACAGTCATTGAAAGTCTACCAATAATTATTAGGTTGCAGAGGGAAAAGACTTTTCTGTTCCAGTGGTTTGTTACTACCATTTCAGCCAAGACAAAACACACAAAGCTCATAAAGGGGGGGGAGGCTTCAATTAAAGGGGAAGGCACAGCACAACGTTGCCATGCCTGGAAAGCTGTTTCCTGCCCTGACTGTTGAAGGCTCAGTTTGCAGAAGTGGTTAATTTTGCATGCCAGAGGACAGTTGCACATCTAACTGACCATTTGTGCAAGCAATTACATGCACCATTACCTGCCTGCATAATTGGGTGGCCCTCATTCCGGAACTGGGTCCTACATCTTCTGTGGAACACAGGCTCTGCATTTAATAAATAGGTATCGAGTGCTTTTGGAGCAGAAGTCATCCTGACCTACTGACTCAAACCCAAATATTGACCAAACATGCCCAAGTTTGCATTTACCAAGAAAAAGAAAAGGGCACCACAGAGCCCTGGCATGAGGCAGCAGCTGCCCAGCAGCCAGGGACACAAGCTCCTCTGCTCAAACTGCTGGCCTCATTACTCAGGACTGACAGCCAAAGAGTTAACAAACAATAGGCACAGGAGTCTGTGTGAGCACTCCAGGTATCTTCAGCAAAACATTGGCAAGCTTCTTACAGGAGGGTTTGTTTTTTCCAGAGGAAGGTTTGAAAGCTTCTTCTGGGGCATTCTTGTTGCTATGAAAGGAGCTGAAGCCAACAGGCTGAAGTTAACCTGAGCACTTGCAGATCATGAAGTACAAGACTATCACAGCAATCAGCAAGATCTACTTTGGCAAACATATCCCCAACACGTCCATGGACTATGCAGGAAGCCAAACCAAGTTTGCAGAGGGACTGGCAGAAGGAATCCCAGAAGATGATGCAGCAGGACCCAGTGAGGTCATAATACAATATCATATTCATAATGGCAACTCAAAAGGAAGATTTGTAGTCGTTTCCTAGCAAAACCAAACAAGAACTGGGAAGTTCTTTTTTTGGGTTGGACTCCAGGGAGGAAAATCAAAGTGAATCATAGAATCACAGAATCAACCAGGTTGGAAGAGAGCTCCAAGCTCAGCCAGCCCAACCTAGCACCCAGCCCTGCCCAATCAACCAGACCATGGCACTAAGTGCCCCAGCCAGGCTTGGCTTCAACACCTCCAGGCACGGCCACTCCACCACCTCCCTGGGCAGCCCATTCCAATGCCAATCACTCTCTCTGACAACAACTTCCTCATCACATCCAGCCTAGACCTGCCCTGGCACAACTTGAGACTGTTTCTGTCCCCTTGTTCAACAGAACAAGGTTGCCTGGGAGGAGAGCCTAACCCCACCTGGCTACAGCCTCCCTTCAGGGAGCTGCAGACAGCAATGAGCTCTGCCCTGAGCCTCCTCTTCTGCAGGCTGCACACCCCCAGCTCCCTCAGCCTCTCCTCACAGGGCTGTGCTCCAGGCCCCTCCACAGTACCAGTACACTAAGAAAACTACTATTAGCCAGCCAGCAGCTTGTGAAAGTGATTTCACCAGATAAACCCTGAAGATCAGGCAAAATTCAGGCTTTGAATGCTGAGGTGGCAGAGGTTTTTCTGCATGTGATCCAAATGGTTGATGCCTCAGGCCCTCACATTGGTGACCTCTAAGGAAAGGTTTCCATGCAAACTTAATCACCCTCCTGTCCTTTCAGCCAAGTGTAAGGAGCACTTTGCTTTTATGGAACAATCCTAAAGACTGTTAATTTTCCTGTGAATGGGATCCACAAGTCTCTATTTTACATGTCAACCACAAGCTCTTTAAGATTAACTGTCAGAGTCCTTGAATTTTGGCCAAGTATCAATTTTCTGTGTGGATGATGTATTAAATTTGAGGTGCTTGTAACTACTGCAGGCAAAGCAATATAGCTATTACCAAGCTATTTCTGCCTTACAAATCCATAAGTAATTATATTGTTAGAAATCCAAACTTTGTGGGAAAGAAGCGAAGCAGAGTGTTAAAAACACAGATAATCACTGAGGTCCTAACAGCCAGTCCAGTCAGGATGCATGTCAGGGAAAGCTGCTGCTATCATTCCACCCGAGCCACACACACATTTGCACCAACCACCTGGGGAAAGGCAACTGTAGTGCCCTCAAGTCTGTATTTCATCCAGCACTCCTCTACTTAGACCACCGAGAGGATCATGGTCTAGTTGGCTGGATAGGGCTGGGTGCTAGGTTGGACTGGATGAGCTTGGAGGTCTCTTCCAACCTGGTTGATCCTAAGATTCTGTGATCTGAGGTAGCATTTTCTCCTTTCTCCACCCTTCTCTGATATTTTGGTACCCACTGTTTGTATTTACTTCTCTCACATCTCTTCAAGCCACAAAGGCCCTGTACAACCTAGCATCCAGACACAGCCTTCAAGTCAGGCTTGTACGATCTGAGAACTGAGGCTCCTCCAGCACCTCGTCTGTCGACTCCCAAGGAAAGCCTTACTTTACTTGGCAAAATGAGCCTCTGAGCTTGCACCAGCAAATAAACAGGGAACTTGTGCCAGATATTGCAGAAGATCCCAGGCTGTTAGGGGTTGGAAAGGACCTCCAGAGATCTTCCAGTCCAACCCCTGCCACAGCAGGACCAGAGAGTCCAGTGCAGGTCACACAGGGACACATCCAGACAGGGCTGGAAATGCTGCAGAGAAGGAGACTCCACAGCCTCTCTGGGCAGCCTGTGACAGTAAAGAATTTCTTGCTCATTTTGAGGTGGAACTTGCTGTGCTGCAATTTATACCCACTGCCCTTCACCCTATCACATGGTGCAACTGAGAAGAGTTTGTCTCCTCCCTCTTGACCTCCAGCCCCCAGACATTTACAAACATTGATCAGATCCTCTCTAAATCTTCTCTTCAGCAGACAAAACAGCCCCAGGTCCCTCAGCCTTTGCTCACCAGGCAGTGCTCCAGCCTCTTTATCATCTTCATAGGCCTCCCTTGGACTTTGTCCAGTGGATGCCTGTCCCTCTTGATCTGGGGAGCCCAGAACTGGATGCAATATTCCAGGTGGGGTCTCACCAGGGCAGAGAAGAGGGGGAAGAGAACCTCCCTCAATCTGCTGGACACGCTTCTCTTACTGCATCCCATTGGCCTCCTTGGCCACAAGGGCACATTGCTGTTCCTAGAAAGAACTGCAAGAGCTAGCTGAGATGCCAAGAACTCTGTCAGCTCTGGCTCACATCAGCACTATCAGTATCAAAGAGCGAGAACCAGGCAGCTCCTCCCCACCTGGCACTGCTCCAGCACTCATCCACCCAGAGCCCACAGCATCACTGCCTCCAGAAAGTGCTTAAAGGCCATTCCTGCGCCCAGAAGACACAAACATCATTAAAGCTCAGGATAAAGAATAAAAACCTTCAATTGTCCCCAGGAGGCAACATCAACAACTCTAAACTTGACAGCAGCTACCCAACCTCAAAGCTTCCCTGCTGAAGGAGGGGCCCAGGCAGCAGTGAGCTAAGAGCAGCGCTCTTAAAAGCACCACTCTGACGAATGCACCAGGAGCTGATGTCACTGTACCACACCGCCGGGGAAAAAGGTCAGGTTAGACCCAAGCACCCAAACAGAAACAAACAGCACAGCAGTTCTCACATAACCTAGGGGCAGTTCAGACACTTCTAACCCAGCTAAATCCCAAGGGCAGAGTGTGTGGAGCAGCTCTCTGCACAATCCTGCAGGATTCACCTGGGACACACAGGACCCACAGGACCCACACAAACCACACACCCTCGGATGGACTTTACGTGGAGCAAGCTGCTACCCTCAAGGCTTTATTTCCTCACTGAGACTGACATTGCTCAAGATGGCCACAAAAGCTTGCCAAGGCCATTTGCCAGTACCCAAGGACAGACACCTGCCCACTACCTGCTCTACTGTAGCATGAGACATAACCCACAGATTTTAATGCCTTAACCCCACGTCATGGCAGCAGTGGGACTAAACCTGTTGAGAGCCTTAATAAACCAAGGTTTCCAACTCCAAAGTCACCACCTCATGTGCCAGACTTTGCAAAACCAAAACCCTGCCCGATTTGGCAAAACCATGACCCCTGAGTAAAATCTTACCAATCAGTTAAAATCCATGGCTTAAAAAAAACACAGTTCTTGGGAGTTTTCCCTTCTGTTTCTTAAGCATTTGGGGGTTTCACTTTTCTCTGCACACAGAGCAGCTAAAGATGCTTTTTATTCTCCTGACTCCAAGATCTTGGAATAAAATTAACGGCAAATAGCACAATGTGGATCTCTTTGTAAACCTTCCCAAACAGGGGGAACAAAACAAAAACTAAAGGAGCATTTCTCCTTCTCTCCTCACTCTTTATTTCATACAATAAAGAAAACACTAATAAAGATTACTTAGGAAGCTGTTTTATTAAAGGCTTAAGCTGCACACCTAAACCCTTCAGCAGCTAGAAACATTTGGCATGAATCTGATTTTGTTTCCTTTCTTAGAAACTGGAGTGAGCCGCAGAAAATGTGAAGTGTTGCTGCCCTCCAACCTGAGAGATGCTACAGGCATCACAGTATGGATGCAGCAGCTCACACGGAGAGGCCTCACAGCACAGCGACTTCAGCGCCTCGTGCAACACAAGGGCAATGCAAACCCTGCAAAAGTTATCACCACTCCATAGAGACCCAAGAATTTGACAGTTTTACCCTAAGATCTTCCCAATACGTGTCCAGAGAAGGGTGACAAAGCTGGTGAGGGGCCTGGAGCACAGCCCTGTGAGGAGAGGCTGAGGGAGCTGGGGGTGTGCAGCCTGCAGAAGAGGAGGCTCAGGGCAGAGCTCATTGCTGTCTGCAGCTCCCTGCAGGGAGGCTGTAGCCAGGTGGGGTTGGGCTCTGCTGCCAGGCAGCCAGCAACAGAAGAAGGGGACAGAGTCTCAAGTTGTGCCAGGGCAGGTCTAGGCTGGATGTGAGGAGGAAGTTGTTGGCAGAGAGAGTGATTGGCATTGGAATGGGCTGCCCAGGGAGGTGGTGGAGTGGCTGTGCCTGGAGGTGTTGAAGCCAAGCCTGGCTGGGGCACTTAGTGCCATGGTCTGGTTGATTGGGCAGGGCTGGGTGCTAGGTTGGACTGGATGAGCTTGGAGCTCTCTTCCAGCCTGGTTGATTCTATGATTCTATGAATACAAAGCCCAGCCTCAAGGTGACACCAGGGCTGCAGGGCTGTGCATGCTTTAAACACTTTCCACAAGTGGACCTAACCGTGTGAGATTTTCAGAGCAGCTCAAAACTGCAGGAGACAAAGAGAAACCCAGAGAAATCTGGGGAGAAAGTGGCATCAAGCAGAGGCACATCGGCACCGACACAACAGCCCTGCTCTGTCTCAGGGAACAGCCAAAGAGAGAAAAGCTGCAAAGGCTTTACATTGGTTCTGAGAGGTTCTGTTTTCTCCGAACAAGACATTAATTCCTTCTTCCCATGAGCTCCACTGGCTCTGAAGGGAAAGACTCCCACTGAGTCTGTCTGGGCTAAACCCCCGGGCAGAACCGGGGACACTGCGACGCGTTCAGGGAGGCTGTGAAACAGCAGAGATCAGCTCTCCATGTGCTGGACACAATCAGCTGCAGACCACTCTGCTTCTCCTGCTGGCCGCGGTGACCGCTGCGGTATGGATTCTCACACAACCCAGCCACATCCATCATTTTGGCCTCCTTCCTATACAACTCCATGGGTTTTTTCCATAGGCTCCCATCCGCGCATCCTCTGAGCATTATTAATAGCTGCTAAAGAATGATATCTGCCTACCAATCACTTTGGCTTCCTACTTAATGGCAAGTACATTTTTAGAGCATCAAATATATCGAGAGGGACAATGGTTGCTAAATTTGAAGGCAACAACAACTGGAGAACGTTAGCTACTTCGCTGGTATTTTTATGCGCTACAGAAATACCTCCTGAAATAAATGAGCCTTTTTCTTTCACCCTTTCAAAGAGGTAATAAAATAATACTGTACTCTAAATACTGCCACATGTCCTCAGCAATTTAAATTTAGAGAGATACATTTTTACTGCCAAAAGGAACAAGCAGAAATATCCACGGCTCAACTTTGCATAGCCCATCAGACAGAGGGAAAAAAAAGAAACCAACAACCCAAAATCTTCAACTTGCAGCTGGATGGCAGCCACGGGGCGGCCAAGGAGCAGTCGTCGGCACAGAGACACCCTTGGAACAGGGGTTCAAGCAAAACAACTTGTAGGAATAAAAGTTGTTCTGCTCTCCTCAGACCCCACCTGCAGTCTTGGGTGCAGTTCTCGAGCCCCCAGCACAAGCAGGACATGGAAGTGCTGGAGCCAGTCCAGAGGAGGCCACCAAGATGCTGAGAGGGCTGCAGCAGCTCTGCTGTGAGGACAGGCTGAGAGAGTTGGGGCTGTGCAGCCTGGAGAAGAGAAGGTTTGGAGGAGGCCTTGGAGTGGCCTTCCAGGATCTGAAGGGGGCTACAGGAGGGCTGGGGAGGGACTATTGACAAGGTCTTGTAATGACAGGAAGAGGAGGAATGGGTTTAAACTGGCAGAGGGGAGATTGAAACTGGATGTTAGGAAAGGGTTCTTTTCAGTGAGGGTGGCGAGACACTGGCACAGGTTGCTCAAGAAGGTTTTGGCTGCTCCCTGCCTGCAGGTTTTCAAGGCCAGGTTGAATGAGGCCTTGAGCGACCTGTTCTAGTGGGAGGTGTCCCTGCCTATGGCAAGGGGTTGGAACTGGATGGTCTTCCAACCTAAACCATTCTATGAAATGCTTCTCCTTGCATCTGGCTGTGAGGCTAACCTTAAAAGATGACTGAAATATTCCATTAGCACACCAACCATGGGGCATAAACTTTTATGCTTAAAACGTTCAGGATTTCAACATCATTTCAATTAGCAGAAACTGAGCATTAGGATGTGTCTTGAGTTAAGTGTGATGATTTTTCTTCCCATCCATGCACCAAAATGGCTTCATTCCACCAGTGCTGGCTCCCACAGGACCTACATCCACAGGAGAAACGTCCTTAGCACCTGTTGGGGCTCAAGTGAGCGAAACCGCATCGTGAATCTCTTTCCAGCATGCTCAGATCTGCACAGTGAGGTATTTAAGTGGGTGTTTAACTGTAAAACAGACAAGCAGGTCAGCAATACTGCTCAGCTACCTCACCAGCACAGGAGACACTTGCCTGGGCAAACTGGAGATGTGGGTGCAGATGTGGGTGCATTTGGAGAGGCTTGGAGGAGCAGCAGGAGCCAAGTCATGTGAGAGTCAGTAGGGCAGGGACAGCTTTCAGATCCTTACCCAGTGTATCATCACTAACCCCAGACACAGGAGTAGTGATGCTCTCTTGCAGTGATGCTCCAGCCAACACTGTTTTGCCATTTACTGACCTCTGGGCTTTCCCAATCTATTCATTGCACAACTTTGTTCAGGAAAGGATTGTTTTCTTAGAGTGTACAAGCTTTATTTCTTCAACTTTTCTCTAGCCCAACCCATCTCCTTCATGAAACACACCACCACACAACACAGGGTAAGGGTGAAAGAAAGAGAGAAGTCAGGTAGCACAACTCTTAACAGACATTTACTAGGCTGTTCAGCTGAACAGCTGCAGGCACAGGGCTGGATAATGCCCAGCAGTGCCACAGGAGCCTCCCCATGTGAATTTAAAACCTGACAGCATCACGTCCCACAGCTCAACATCCCACCCTGCCCATCACGCTGGAGGCACAGGCTGAGACGGTGACCTGCCTGCCATGGGGCAGCTCAGCTCCTGGCTCCTCTGCCAACAAGAGGCTGACCTCTTCCTCGGGGTGTGTGGCCTCCCCAAGGCCTGCTGAGTCCCATTTCCCCAGCTTCGTTACCCCGGTGGCTGCACCGATGGTTTGCTGCACACTCCAAAGAAGCGACGCTGAGGTTTATGGTGGGCAGGTGGCACCTCACATCCCGGCAGGGAGACAAACTCCCTGCATGCAGCGGAACGGGTCAATGCTACTGGAGGCAAGGCTGCGTAAGGGTCACCCTGGCATGGCTGCGAACCAGCCGTGACTGCTGAGCAGGAGAGGTTCACCCTTCCCTGGCATCTGCTACAGGCCAGTCCTCGGGACCAGTGGCCACCTATACCTCTTTCTGGAAGTCTTCTGTAAGCTCTATAGTTCCACAAGCTCAACATCAGCTTGTGATGAGACCCAGGAGTCATGTCACTGTGTGTCTGTAAGGCTGATGGATTGGGAAAAGGTTAAGACAGATGAAGTTACAAACAGCCGTTGGGCCGCTGCATGCCCACCTGCACAGGCAGCAGGAGGAAGAGGAACCAAGCACAGAGTGAGAAGGTCTCAGAAATCTCTAAAAGGCTTTTACCATGATGACCAATCATTTTTATAGTCCAGAAAAGAACTTCACCCATGAGAAGTTTGGGGCTTACCTTTCCTTTTTTCTGCCCCTTTTCCCTCCCCCTTTTCCCCACCTTCTCTTTTGTCAGAAGCTGGATTTTGAGCACTTCAGGCACGGAAACAAGAAGCAGTTACTACTGGGAAACAAAACTACTCCTCGATGTTCTTACAGCATGAATTGCTATTCCTCAGATGTATTTATACTCTTGGTGTTGTTACAGTGTTCCACGTTTACAGCACACCCAGTATGTGCCCGGCTACAGACTCTGCTGTCCAAACACCTGCCGGTGTCAGACCCTCAGTCACCACTGATGCACAAGCTAATATTCATCTGTCCTGGACTTGGCACCCCCTTTATGCAAAGTGGGAAGAAGGACAAGTTTCCCTGGCAGGCTGAGAATTAAAAAAAAGAGGAGATAGATACAGATATATATAGCAGCAGCTGTTCAAAGTCTTCAGGAGGCTTGGCATGTGCCCGTTTGCCCAGCAGAGGTAGCGGACAGCGCAGAAACGAGACCGTTTATCACGTGGACACACAGCTCGTCACAAGGAAGCTGCAAACCACCGGGCCAAAGCAGTAAGGCACTAAACAAACATTAACTGAAGTTGCTGAAATGATGAATCTTTCTGGCAGGCTTCAGGACTCCCATGGGATAACTCAGCTTTGGCTGCGTGGGCGTACATAAAATCCACCGGCAGCCTGTGTTTGTTTGCAAAAGCAAAACCTTTAAGTCAGTGAAAACAAGAGCCTGTCGTACACCCTGAGGATTTGCCAGCACACATGTGACACATGAGAAGCAGCCCAGTCACGGGCACCCCCTCCTGCCTTTGCTCCTATATCCCAGGACAAGCTCTGCTCCTTTCCTGGCCCAGCTGCCTCAGCACACTAAGAGCAGCAGAGTCCACAGGGGCAGACCTGTCTTAGCTGTTTCCTACAGTGCTGCCATCACTTACCAGTAGCCTTAAGAACAGAAACGTCTGGCTGCACTGTGTTAAACCTTCACCTGCACAGGCAGGACACAAAGCAAGTTCAGAAGCTTCCAGGGAATTGTCATATTGCCCCATACCAAGCACCATGTATCTTACTGTCCTAAGGAAATCAGAGCAGGGTTTCTTATGATGCCAGAACACCTGCATTTGAGAAAAGGATCGGAATTCTCACTTCAAATAACAGACAAACAAAGAGAGAAAGAGAGACAAAGAGAGAGACAAAGAGAAGAAACAGAGAAAAAAGAAATAAAAGGAGAAAGAAAGAAAGAAAGGAAAGAAAGAGAGAAAGAAAGAGAGAAAAAAGAGATAGAGAAAGAAAATAGAGGGAGACAGAGGGGGAGATAAAGAGGGAGGGAGGGAGAGAGAGAACAAGAGAAAGAAAGTTAAAAAAAGGAAACCACTGGGCTACACTGGTTTTGAGGAAGTGTTTGTATTTCTGAAGGACCACCTGGTACAAGTTACTGGTGCTAAGTGACAGAGTGTGTTATTTTTCATTCCTTAACGTACCACAACAGTTACACCACCATTAAGAGCACTTAATTTCTAGTTTGAACTCGTTCCTCATCAGCACCAAACCAGAGTCTGGTCCTGACTCACTAGTTAGCGTAACGATTTCTTTAGAATATAAACCTCTGGGCATGCAAAATGCTGCTCTCCTGCCCAGAAGAAAGGTGCTGAGCAGCGGGACCAGAGATCGTGAAACCCCATCTCCAGCTCCGTGCTGCCTGGGAGCTCCTGGGGGCTGCTGCCACCTAGAGATGCTCACACGGCAAGGCTGCAGGCATGCCACACCGTGCAGCACCATCGCATCCCAGCGCACCCCGCAGTAGACGCTCCTAACCCGCCCCAGCATCTCACCAGCCCTGGCACCGACTGGCTCAGGCATACTTTTCCATAAAACCTCTGAAGGCGTGCATGGACTGCGCCTTCACATACGGCGTGGGCAGACCTGCTGCCCTTTGCTTATACTGACTTAAAAAACCCGAATAACACCACCCCCCAAAACCACCACCTTCCCATTCCCTGAAAACTAGACGAAAACCTTTAGTTAAACTAGGCACTGTGGCTAATTCCCTGCTGGAAAAGCGAGGGCATTTCGGAACAAGTCAGCATTACAAATTAAGGTCAGGAGAGCAAAGCAGTACTCAGGGCTCGGCTCGCCGCACCCGCAGAGTCCTGGGCCCTTCGCTGCCGTGTTCACTGAGGAACCAGTGCGGCTTTCTCTGCTACCCATCCCACTTCTCTACTGTGCTGGTTCAGGAGAAGGACTTCTCCCCCTGTAGACTGCTAATGCCAAGTCTCATTTGGTTTACTCATAGGCATGCATTTAGGATCCTTATTATTACTGTTTTCATGTTAATTCCAAGTGCAGCTCTTGGAGCCAGAATCCATGCATGCAGGTATCAGTCGTCACATCTTCCAAAAGAAGTAGTTACAACTAAGTGACCTGGGCATTTCACCCTGCCACTATTGGCAGGGGGCACAGTGCAATCCAGGGCAGAAGCTGCCCCCAGCTCCCTGAGGATGCCAAATCCAGTCTCCTCTGCCCCACAGCAGTGCGTACTCACAGTGCTCTCAGAGGACATGCGTGGACAGTGTTAGCCTGCCCTAGCTACGATGCGGAGACTTCCCCACAGACCTAAAGCCACACACCTACGATGCGGAGACTTCCCCACAGACCTAAAGCCACACACCTACAGCCACACACCTAAAGGCAGGCATGCATGGGAAAAAGCAGAACACTCAGGAAGGATGCAGGATCCCTATCATCACCAACTCCCCTTTAGCAAAACGGCTGAGACAGGACATCCCCTTTGCAGGGACTGAGTCATCTGATGGCATCTACAGGCTGAAACGCCCAGTCAATATTTATCGTGCCTTTCCACAGGCACTAGGAGCTCAGCCTAATTTTAACCATCAAATAGACATCGTGGCGGAATAAACGGGAGAGGTGCCAAGGAGACTGCTGCAAAGGAGGCGAGCTGCATCTCTCCAACGGCATGTGGCATGTCCCATCTGACATGGCCCACAGAAGAGCAGTGGCATGGAATTAAAGCCTGCCCATACTCAGCCTGTACATGCTCCTCTCTGAAAAACAAACAAAGCCCCCAAAAGTTTCAAAAATATTTGAAGTACAATTAATTTTTCAGAGCAGTGAATGTTTCAAACAGTGCTAAGTTAACGTGGCTGTAATTATTTAACAAGTCAACAGCCCCATATATCAGAAAAAGGAGTTCATTTATCAGCCATTTCCAAGCAGAACAAAGACTCACCAGCTTCCAGGTAACAGCCCAAGCTGTTTGGCTCACATGTTTGCAGTGCACAGCTCAAATAATGATATGCCCAAGAATAAAGATAGATTAAAAAAACACCACCAAATGTATTCATGTATTTGCATCTTAACCATCACACATAGGATCAAAAGTTTGGCCAACAGCTTGCTTGGTGAGCGAAGGCATTATCACCTCTGAAAATCCAGACAGCAGTCAAAGCCCCAAAATCCAGGAAAGCTCACAGTCAAGGCTCACCTGTACACCTGCCTTGCTATTTCAGCAAGAGCAAATCCTTAGCAGCTGCTGTTGCCCTCAGCAGCATCTAAACCCATCCAAACAAAAAGTATCATTCCAATGCCGTTATTTTAGTTCAACAGATTTTCCTTTTTAGTACAGTGCAGGGCATAGAGGCTCTTCTGCAGCACCGGTCCAGGAGGCTTCCCCGGAGGTGACAGGCGAGTGACCCTGGACTTTTTATTTTCACGGAGGTATAAATCCAGCAAGGGAGCATCTTTGGGATCATCCACCCTAACAGCCATGTCCTAGCGGTGGGGAAGCTGGGCTGGAGAGCACGGGAGCAGCCCTGCCGGGACGGCTGCTACCCAAAATCAGGGTAGGCAACGGGGAAAGTCTGAGGCAGAAAAGTACCAAGTCTGGGGAAGAGACAGACTGCGTGTAAACAGGGAGGAAAGCAAAAAGGTGCATCAAACCAGAGCCTGGGAAACAAGGAATGCACTGCTCCTTCAGCTGGGATTTACGGATTCCGACTGCAGGGGAAAAGTAAAAAAAAAAAACCACCAACAAACCAAAACCAAACCGAACACAAAAAACACTAAAGGGAAAGCAGCGGCAGCCGCCCAGCATTTCACTCCTCCTGATTCCAAGGATTAGGAAACAATCACACGGAGGAAAAAGTAAACTATGCACTAAGATCAAAACTGCCTGCGAAGCCTAATCAGGCAAGTGAAGCCGGGACACGCTTCTTTCACCTCTCATCGAATATAATCATCCTCTCGGTTACATAAAGCCCCAAAATATAAATTGAATTGCAAGAACGAGGAGCTGTTGCACCAATACCGCCCAAACATCATAAATTTTGCATCACCGGGGAGGGGAAAAGGAAAAAAAAAAAATAAGGGAAAAAAGGAAGGGGAAAAAAAAGTTAGAAAGATTGACGAGATTGCCTTTTAATGTTTTATTCACAGCCCAGGCTGCCGAGAAGCACCGTGCGGCGGGAGGCGATCCCAGTGCCCTCCCCGGGCGACCACACAAACGCAGCTCGGCACAGCGGCGGCGGAGAACCTCCGCTCCGATCGACTGCTCCGACGCAAAAGGAAAATCAAATCAAGCCTACGCCGCAAGTTTCCCTTCAGAAAGTTAAAACGTCAGGCAGAGCCTGCCGGAGGAAAACGCGCGTTCGCTGCCTTTCAACTTCCGAGCCAACTGCTCGCTCTCCCGCGGGCACGAATCCGCTCGGAGCCCTGTTTGTGTGGCAGCGTTCGGACACACCTCGCCAGCTACAACCTGTACGCGTACGGGGAAAAGCTTCCTCCTCTGCCCGGCCAAGTTTGGGGGCGCAGCCCCACCGGGGGCTGCAGCGGCACGTGCGCAGCTGCCGCCGGCGGACACAGGGCGGACACACCGGGGTCTGGCAGAGGACAGACTGCCGCGGAGAACGGGCAGCCGCGACCCGAGCGGGGACACCCGGGCGCTGCTGCCGGCAAGGGGCGGCTGCTTTTACGGGCGGTGGACGGGACTCGGAGGAAGGCATCCAGCCCGCAACACGCTAGAATTTAGAGCAATCGTAACAATAATAACATCAGGTAGGAGGGTGTCGCCGTGCCGCTGCCAGGAAGCGGTGGGCTGCGCGGAAGACCCGCGGCGAGGCTGATCCCTCAAGGGCTTGTCGCCCTCTGGCCGCCGCCTCTCCGCGGGACCCGAACAAACTCCCGGCACCCCTCGCAGGGCACCGGGAACCCGCTGCCCCACCGTGCTCCGCAGCAGTTAGTGGAAGAGCGACGCTCGACCCTCCTCTCCGCCCCTCACCGCGGAACCGGGCCGCTCTCACGCACCTGCCTGCGCCGCCGCGGCGGCCCGAGGGGCCCCGGCCGCCGCCACCACCAACACGCAGCAGCTCCACCACAGCAGCCCCCCGGCCGCCGCCGGCATCTCGCCGCCGCTACCTTCAGCGCCGCCGCCTCGCCGCCACCACCGCCGCCATCCTCCGCGCAGCCTCCGCGCTGCCACTGCCGGCTCCCAAAAGTTGCCGCCGCCGAGCTGTCGCCTCCTGCGCCGCCCCTCCGCGGGCGCACCGCGGCGCCGACGGGGCGGCCGACGCTACCGGCAGCGGGGCGCTGCGCCGCCAGCACGCGCGGAGCGGAGCGGCGCGGAACGGAGGGAGCCGGAGCCGGAGCGGGAGGAGGAGGGAGGAGGAGCGGCGGGACCGAGCGAGGAGGCGGGCGGCGGGCGGGGGCCGGCGCCGCGCGGGACCGCCCTCCGCCACCCCCCGCACACACACAGCCGCGGACACGCACCGAAACACGTACCCGCACCCTCCGCACCTGCGGAGCGCCGGGGATAGCATAGGAAGTTTTGCCGCCTCCTGCCGTCCCGCGTCAGCAGGCGCACAAGCAGGACGGCCACACACACGGAGGGACACGGGGACACCCTCCGAGGTAGGCCACGGGAGACGACCCCCCCCCTAAAAAGGTGGAGGCAGAGGAAGAGGCAGAGGCAGAGACAGAATGAAGCTGAGAGAAGCGCGGGGTGGGCCGAGCCGGGCCCGGGTCAGTACCGGCCGCGGCTGGAGGGTGGCAAACGTTAGCACGAAGCACGCTCGGGCTCCTCGCCTGGAGCTTCTGCTCCCCACACCCTGGGTGCTCGCAGCCCCGCGCCCCCCCATGCCAGGTGTGAAGGCCAAAGCGCCCGCGCTGCACTCTGCTGCCAGGGTGTTGCGACTGCGTCTAGGGGCTGCAGGCAGCCAGCACTCAGGTGGGGTGACTGGCAAGCTTTGGGGTGGCAGAGGTGGAAAGGAAGGTAGTGGGGCAGGGCGGTGGAACCCGGAGCTCACTCTCGAGTGTGGTGGGTGGACTTCACACTGAAGCGGCCACATTTTCCAGCCCATCTGCAAAGCTGTGGTGCACAGAGGTGTGGCAGCATTTCCCACCAGAGCGTCTGCCATCCCGATGGCCTCTGCCAGTCTGATGGCACTTCCTAGACGCAGCTAGGTGGGGAAGGCTGCAGTGCAGGATCCTACAAGCGTCATCCAAGCTGCCAGTGTCCCATTCACTATTGCCCACCCCAACACAGGCATAGAAAGCCCACACAGACATCCTCTCAGGTCCAGCGGGATGGCATCTCCTCAAGGCTTGTAACGGCAAGACAGTGACCAAAAATCTCATCGCATCACAACTTTGAGGCAGCAGCTGCCATTTATCACTCTCACTGATTGGCATCCTCAGAGCCTCAGTCACAGCTTAACTGAACTCCACAAGCATTCAAGAAAGGAGAAGCATCTTCAGTTCTTTGTGTTACTGCCCTGAAATGCCTGAGATAAGTTTCTGCTGTCTCACTCCCTGAGTCAGCCCTTGTGTAGGAGCTCCTCTCTCCTTTCTGTCTGGTGGACACAACCCTTCTTGGAGCACCCCTCTTACCAGCAGCCCCAATGGCTTTCCTCTGCACCCCCAAGCAGATTCAGTGGAGGAATGCAGCTGGTTCCAACAGAGCAGTTTTCCGCTAGGAATTAACAGCCTCAGGGGATCAGCCCCAGTCCCTCTCATTAAACTGCCTCTTTTCTAGCAAAGCCAAAGGTGCACACATCTTTAAAAAAATAACCTCCATCTCTAGATAAGAGCTTATCCTAAGAGAAGTTTTAGCAGGAAAGAATTAGCTGGGCTCTGCAGAACAGAGGCCATAAAGGAGGAGGTTTTATTGCTGTTGGTGGTGCATCTCACTGCCCAGCTCTGTCCATCAGCAGCGGCAAAGTGGCAGTTCTGCCAGCCAGCACCATGGCAGGAGGAGGCAAAAGCAGTGGAGAAGCAGAGCCCAGATACACAGAGTCTTCAGCAGCTTCATTAGTGATCTTCAGAACGTCGCTTGGATGGTCCCAGCTGGGCAAGGCCAGGAGCCGTCCCGTACCCTCGCTGCTGGGGTTGGCAGCAGTGCTAACTGCGCCTCCGTGCCACCCCCAGGGAAAACAGCCTTTCTGCCGCAGAAACGGATCCAACAGGAGGACAAAACTTGCTCAAATATTGAACTAGAAAAATTTTGCTCTGCCTTTCAGTAAACAGTGACTAATTGCTCTGGCTGGAGCTGCCTTACCTTCAAGACTGGAAGGTACAGATGGAGCGATGATAGCGAAGGCTCCTTACCTAATGTTGGCTGCACATTAATCACGAATGTTTGCTATGCAAATCTTGTCATACAAAGCAATTATGGCTGCTCCCGTCCTGACCTCATGTTTATTTATTACATGAGCTCTTTATTTGAACCTTGTCTGGTCTCTCTTCCCATAGAAGAGTATTACTGAGTGGCTTCCAAAGGCACCCAGCTGAGATGTTGTAGGTTTATTTGCAGCATGGAGGGACAGGGTGCACTGCACCAACTGCAGTGCAGAGCCCAGGGGCTCTGCTTTTATACCCACGGCTCTTCATGCAAAATATTCTCACCCTGAGGTCTTGGTCGGGATGAAGGACGCTTTCCAGCAGCGCAGGGCCGTGGCACCAGCTTTGCTCTGATGCTGCAGCGTTACCCAGTGGTTAATGGAGACTGTCAGCCTGAGAAGTCCTGCAATAAAACTCCAGCTGGGCTTTTTAAGGCCCACTTAGTAAAAGTAGAACTTGATGCAGTCCTTCACCCTTGGCTTTGCCACCTTTGCCTACCTCTGGGATGATGAGTGGTAAAACGATTGAACTTTGTGACTAAAGAACTTGCAAGAGTGCTGCTGAAAGGAGCAGCATTTGGATAGCTGGAGCACTGTGTGTCTTTGAGCACCAAATATTCTCTTGCCACAGGATTTTTCCGTCCATGTGATTTAATGTTGAGCAACAGTGGCATCCAGTGTGCAGAGGGTTTCCTCCCGGACAGCTCACGGCAGCTGGCTCCCTCGGCTTTGCTCCGTGATCTCTCTAGATTAGCACTAAATGCCGTTTCTAAATTGATCTGGGTTTAGGATTCTTGGTTGTCCCTGTTTCTTCAGTTTGGCTGCAGAGCAGGCAGAGCCATGGGTTAACTTCTGCAGCGCTACAGTTTTCTTGCTCAGGTGGTGGGCAACACTCTGCTGTGTAGTCTAGAGATAAGCAGGACTTCAAAATCAGCCATCCCTCTGAGCCCATCAGTTTTGCTCTGCCTGGCCGTGACAGGCAAGGGCAGTGGGAAGGCTTCCCACGGGTGCCTGCGTTGAACCAGACTCTGCTCTCTGCCCTCCCAGGGTTCCCCTCCACATCCACAATTGCTATTGGTGCTCTTTAATTGGGACAAAACCACCAAAAAACCCCTCGAGCCTGTGGTAAATAAAATCCTGCTGCTATATCCCCCAGCCCTCTGCTCCCAGCCACAGCATCGCTTCCTCTCTTGCTGCTCTTTCTTCTGCTCTCACTGCTGCTTTCAGATCTTCCCAATGTAGTGACCTTTTCTGATGTAATTAACACAGCCTTTCCCGTTGCTTCCAAATCTTTAGCAGAGACATTAGCAAAGAGCAGGCCTGGTGATGAACCCAGCAATGCCATGCTGCGTGCATTCCCCTGCCCGAATCAGCTCTCTCCAGAGTCACCCTTCCATTGGGACCTCAGCTTTCTATACATCCGACAACGTATGTGCCCCTGTCAAGCTGAAGCATTTCTTTCCCCTCAGGTGTTTCTCTTTTATGGTGCAGCTCTGGCTTTTGCTAATTGCTTCTGAAATCATGTTTGGGGGTTGGTTTGGTTTTCTTGTTTGTTTGTTTGTTTGTTTTTCTGAAGTAAAATCTGAGAGGCTGAACTGAGAAGCAGCCATAAATGACTAATGGTAATTCATACAAATGAAGAAATAATTGGGCAATGTCTTTAAATGTGGATGCCTGAGGTCAAACTCCAAAATTCTCATTTCAGCTAGAGCAGCCTGGGTTTTTTTTTGCTTCCTTGAAGGAGCAGCAGTTCCCATGACTGTCCCAGCAGGATAAAACACAGACAGAAGGACAGAGAATACTCCAAGTGATGGAATAACCCTCCCAAACCCCCTGAACCTGAAGGATGGCGGAGCTTGCTGGAATAGTCCAGTAACAGACAGCTTGCTGCTTCCCTCCTTCCTTCTCCAAGAAGATGTGGATCATCTCTCTCAGGGCAACCTGCGATTTAACCAGCTGATGAACATCTTGGCCCTCTTGGAAAGCAGCACATTTAACCCATGGACAGCCCTGTGGCCTCCAAAAGACAGGTAGAAAGGGATTAGACATATAAGGTCAGGGCAGCTACACTAAAAAAAAACAAACAACAAAAAAGCAGTAAAAGTCTTTTTGTGGTCCAGAGCACAAATCTGCCTTTTACTTCTTTCCTTTGCAGGGACTGCAGTCACAAACGTCCAACTCAGGGACTTTTATATCTAGTTGTGAGGTATCAGGGAGAGAGCAGTGTCAAGGAACAGGCATAGGACTGTTTGCCAATGCAAGGATGCCACAGCATCCTGGTGGCTTTGGGAGAGAGGCCGAGTGCGATGGCATAGGGTTGGGTGCATGGTTCCATCCTGTAGAGCAGGACTCGGGTGTGCACGGAGCTGGGTTCGATGGCTGCTCACCCTTGCCTGCCCTCCTGCTGATAATTTGTCATCACTGCTTTCCCTTCACCATTGTGGACTAGCGGAAACTCAGATCCAACCCCCAAATTTAAACCCAAGCTCATTAAAAGGTCACATCTTACAAACTGGCACAGCCACCCTAACCAAATGAGTGCCTGACTGACTGCCACCTGTGTGAAACTGGGTTTGTGGTTTCCATGGGATCAGGCATGGTTTCCTCCTCTCCTCCCTCACCTTTGGTTTTGTACCAGTCACCAATGAGCATCTGATTTCTTGAAGATGCTGCCTTCCACCGCCACAAACATGCTTCCAAACTCCTGGGTTTGCTTCCACCCAGGATGGTGCAAGGGTAGAAGGGCTGCAAAAGTAAAACTCATTGGGCACTGGGAGAGCACACAGCCCCTCCCGGGGTGTCACACCGAGTAGGTTCGAACCATACGTGGCAGCCATTAGGTCAATGCGGCACTTCATTTGCATCGCTTCTTGCAGTGTCCAGTGGGACAGAGCTGGCCAAGCTGGCACTTGTAGAACCAACTCCAGGCTCCTCCTGCTTGCTGCTGGGGAGGAGGATGTATACATCACAGTCATAAATTGTTTAGCTGAAAGCATGGGAGGACTTGTGCCTTGCACAGCAGCATCTCCTGTCATTTAACAAAGCAAGCGTGTCTCAGCTGCGGGGACAGAGGCGCTCCTTGTCAGCTGTGCTGAATGAGAAGCCCTGGGCATCAGGCAACACGTGCTGGAGCACATGAAGCTGGAAGAGAGCCCCTGTGCACAGAGGGGCTCAGCAGAGTTGCAAGCAGCCCTGAAACTAATACAAGCACACCACGCGTGATGTATGTTCACTTAGGTACCCCTTTGCCCACCAGTGCAGCCTTCCTCATACACAGCGAGCAACCAAAACCCAGTGCAAGAGGAAAGCTGCTTAAGATGATGATGGCTTCTCACATCCCAAGAGCTGCAGCACTTGGAAATGCCAATTAGCCCACCTTAAACTGATATTGAGGCAGTTAATTGTGGAAGATTTTATAGGAGCAGGCCAATAAATACAGGAGCTGTGTGCACACACTCACGTGAGCAGCGTTTTGAAAGTAGATTGCCTCTGTGCATAAGTGATGAACATCCATGGGGAGAAAGAGAGTGGTGCAGAGGCATCTCCACCTCCTGCAGAGAAGATACTCTGCTGCTTGGCTGAGATCCCCAGCCCCACATTTAGAGAAGTGGGACCTACAATGGGAGCAGTGTGGAGTTCAGCTGTGTTTGCAGGACTGCAGAGATGATATCATAACCCCAGAGCAGAGTGGATGGAGTTCCAAGTGGGCTGTGAGATGTGAGCTCAGCCATTCATCAGGGCCAGTCATTCCTGCATCAACAGTGGGCCCATTGTAGGGTTGTGCAATGCACTAATATGCCTTTCCCCCCTCCCCAATATTATTGTTTGGGGAGAAACAAAACTTCCCCCAGAGCACAAAGAAGTGTATTCTGAGAACCTGAAAGAGGCCACTCAATTAGATCATAGAAAAACTACAGTAAGTAATAGGTAGCCAACACAACACAGGCTTCAGGGCTGTGCTTTCTGGAGCTAAGGACTGATCTGAAGAGAGCAATTTAGACCACACTTGGTTTTTTGCTGTGTTTGTTTCATTCACAGCAAAAAGATATAAGCACAGTCTCTGTTAAAGGGGACATAAAACAGTTCTATGAGGCCCTCTCTGAATTAAGGCATCACAATGTTACTGTTTGTGGTTGGGAGGTGTTGAGTGTGTGTGGTTGTTGGGTTTTGGGGAGGGTTTTGGTGGGTTTTTTAGTTGGTTGGGGTTTTTTTTTGTGGTCCTCCTGTATACATCAATCTTCTCATTAACCTGCCTTTCCAAGGGCCTTGCTTACATTTCACAACTGCTTTTCTTAAAGCGCTTTGGCTCTCAGCCCAGCAGAAGATGCAGTTTATTTTTCACTCTGGTCCACATGCAAAGTAGTGTATTTTTTCTTTCACACACAGAATCACAGAATTAACCAGGTTGGAAGAGACCTCCAGGATCATGGAGTCCAACCTATCACCCAACCCCTCCAATCAACTAATTTCCTCCAGCCAGAGTCCAATACGGCATCTAAATACAGCACTCCCTTGCCTAGACCTCTCTCACTCATCCATCTTTCCCACTTCTCCCATACCTTCTTCATGATCCTGGTGATGGGTCTCACATCTCAGCCAAATCCTTGCAGGTCAGTGTTTTCCTACCACAGTTCTTGCCTTCCCTCTTTTGAAAAATAAAAGAGCTTCGCAGCTGGCATTGAGCAGAGAGTAGTAAAAACAACACAGAGGTCACTCACTTGGCACCAGAAGAGATTCGTCTTGTAGTTGGTGGATCAAAGTTCAGTCCAGTTCTGATACGTACTTCTGAGGCTATAGGATGCAAGCATATCAACACCTTAACAACACATGCTTCAGCATTTGGCAAGCCTGGTGCTGTAGACCCACAATAATAGGTCTGGGGCTTCTCCTCCTGGGGTCAAACACTGCCCTGTGTTCATTATGTAGAGGGTTGCATCTGGGAAATTTTAAGGGAGGCTAAAGGGATCCACCACCCATTCTCTAAAGCATGTCTGAAGCTCTTGGTCACAGTTATGTAGCAGTTTCTGACACCTTCTTTTTTGGACAAAGTCTTCCTCTGAAAAATTCATTTGCACAGGCTGTGTCTATCAATAATAGACTCAGCTCACCTGCCTCTGCATCGTTCTGTAGGCGATGGAAGCTCTATTTATTGCCAAGTAGAGACAATTGACACTGCCTCGTTATCAGCACACACAGTTTGCTGGGTGGTTCCATTTCCCTGGTCATTCTTTGTTTCTATAGCAATCCCACCAAGAAATTTCCCATTGTGACAGAGGAGAATGGTCCCTCCAGCACCACGATGGCTCTGCTGACTTCAAATACCTTCCAAACAAAGCTTCCCTATCAAATCGCCTTCCAGAAGGCACCGTGACTTCCAGCTTCATCTTTTCATCTGCACTCTGCCATGTCCCATCACTTCCCATTTGCTTATAAGCAGCTGAGCACAGGCTCAGACTCCTTAGCTGTAGGAGGGACTGTGCCAGTCCAAACCTTGCAGGTAGCTGTTCTGGTGCTAATTCTGTTAATTCTGGGTTTGCCATAGAGCTGTAGGAGCCACGGAGCTGCCGATGCGAGTGCAGCCTCTCAACAGCTGAGCAAACTGCACCAAGGAGGCTCTGAAGCCCAGCTGCTTAGAAATTTGGCAAGTTAAATTGCTTGTCCTCATCATCCTCTGTGACCTAAGATAGATTGTATGATCCTGCTCTGGCAGGGGGGTTGGACTCGATGATCTCTTTGGGTCCCTTCCAGCCCCTGACATCCTGTGATCAGCGTGGCAAAAGCAAAAGTCTGTGCCGGCCGCTGCTGAGGTGGTACCTGGAGCTCCAGGCACTGCTTGGCAGGCAGCTCACGTGTGAGTGCTTTCACATGCCAGGCATCCCTGCGGCCAGGGCCCACCAGCAGCCACAGCACAAAGCCCAGCAGGATTTCAGGGCTCTGCTGCCAAGGCAAGAGCAAAACTTCCACCGTCAGGCCAGGAGCAGTGCAGTGCATCGCCTTGTCTGAGGCATCCCTGCAAATCTCCACTCACAGTTTCCCTTTTTTGCCCTATTTCATATGTATATATATATATATATATATATATTTAACCCCTGGAATGCAGCCATTCATGAGGTGAATGCTCTCTTCTCATGCTGCTTCTTCGTTCTTTGTTTTTCTTAAGAGCATGCACTTGAGAAACTCAGCAACTGGAGGTACTCTGTAATTCTTCTTAATGATTGTTTAAACAATTAGTGCAATGTGTCTGTTTCACTCCTTTTACTGCTTGTCTGCACGTTTGGTCGTCAGCAAAAATAAAAGGGCACTACTACAAGTGCTGACCATGGTCCCACCACCCTAACAAGGGCAAACCGGGGAACAATTGTGGCATCAAGAGTCACAGCGATTCATTCTGCTGCTCTTTGAGCCTCATGCCATGTGCAAAATGCCTGGCATGTTTCTGAGAGAGACATTGCTCTTTTCAGGGAAAATGGGAAAAGGAGAGACTGAAGATGATCTAAACTCGGAAATTTTCACTTTAAGGGTTTTTTTTTTAGGTTAAAAGAACAATGGCATGTTGGAAAATAACCCAAGAAAAACAAAACACAGAACAAACACAAAACAAAACACCAAGCAAAACAAACACCCAAAAAACCCCAGGAAACACAAAGCAAACACAAAACAAAACACCAAACAAATGTAAAAAAACAAAACACAAACCAAAGCACAAAAAAAGGCTGGATGGGTGGGCAGAGGCCAAGGGGATGAGATTGAAGAAGGCCAAGTGCAGGGTTCTACACTTTGGCCACAACAACCCCAAAACAGCACTAGAGGCTGGAGCCAGAGTGGCTGAGAGCAGCCAGGCAGGGAGGGAGCTGGGAGTGCTGATAGAGAGTAGCTGAAGGTGAGNAGCTCCCTGCAGGGAGGCTGTAGCCAGGTGGGGTTGGGCTCTGCTGCCAGGCACCCAGCAACAGAAGAAGGGGACACAGTCTCAAGCTTTGCCAGGGCAGGTTCAGGTTGGATGCTAGAAGGAAGTTGTTTGCAGAGAGAGTGATTGGCATTGGAATGGGCTGCCCAGGGGGGTGGTGGAGTTGCCATCCCTGGAGGTGTTGAAGCCAAGCCTGGCTGGGGCACTTAGTGCCATGGTCTTGTAGACTGGATAGGGCTGGGTGCTAGGTTGGACTGGATGAGCTTGGAGCTCTCTTCCAACCTTCTTGATCTTATGATTTTATGAAAACAAAACAAACACAAAACAAAACCCAAAACAAACACAAAACCCCAAACCCAAACCAAAACAAGCACAGAAAAACCCCAACCAAGGAAGCAAGCCCCAGACATCCCATCCTGATCTGGAGTAGCCCTCAAAGGAAGGATGCCCCTTGCCACTCAGCAAGCCCTCCCGTTTCACTCTCTTAATTTCCTACTCAGGCTGCTCTGATCATTCAAGAGGTGACTTGAGTCTGGGTCCTGCCCCACTATCCACAACCATTTGGTCTCTCACCACCTTCAGTGCAGCTTTGCTGAACTTTTCTCAGCTGAGTAGCTTCCCTCTTCTGCTGTTAAAAACCTGCCACAAACTGCTTCTGTCTCTGCAAGCAGCGGATCCCTGTGCACTTCCCTCCTAAGGTTTAAATTAAGACTTAATGAAGACTCAGAATTTAAGCTTAAATGTTTAGCTCACGACTAATTATGTTTGTAAGGTTCAATTTGCTTGGTGAGAGCAAGCATCAGAGTTAAAAAACCAAAAACAAAAGCCCCAAACGATATTTACACATTGGAGAACAGAGCAAATCCCTCCCTTGAAAAGGCACAGGCAATCCCCACAGCTCTCTGGCATGCTTTCAAGCAGCCTCCTTTTATTTTAACATTGTCCAATTTCCTGGGGTAAAGAAAAAAGCAAACAAACAAAAATGAAAGGCAAGTGACTGTCTTGGTTATTTACAAACAGTGAAACAGCTCAGCTGCTTCTGCATGGCTGTTCCAGCAGCTCTTATGCATATTGGAGCTGTGCTTTGATTCCACATCTCTGCACAGTTGAAATCTGAAATAGAGAAGTGCAGTCCCAAGCACAACTCCAGGCTGGGTGGGGAATGGCTGAGAGCAGCCCTGAGGAACAGGCCCTGGGGGTCTGGGCCGATGAAAAGCTCAACAGGAGCCTGCAGTGTGAGTGCAGCCCAGACAGCAACCCTGTGCTGGGCTGCAGCAAGAGCAGTGTGGGCAGCAGGGCAAGGGAGGGGATTCTGCCCCTTGGCTCTGCTCTCCTCAGACCCCACCTGCAGTCCTGGGTGCAGTTCTGGAGCCCCCAGCACAAGTAGGACATGGAAGTGCTGGAGCCAGTCCAGAGGAGGCCACCAAGATGCTGAGAGGGCTGCAGCAGCTCTGCTTTGAGGACAGGCTGAGAGAGTTGGGGCTGTGCAGCCTGGAGAAGAGAAGGCTTGGAGGAGACCCTGGAGTGGTCTTCCAGGATCTGAAAGGGACTATAGGAGGGCTGGGGAGGGACTATTGACAAGGTCTTGTAAGGACAGGACAAGGAGGAATGGGTTTGAACTGGCAGAGGGGAGATTGAAACTGAATGTTAGGAAGAAGTTGTTTGCAGTGAGGGTGGTGAGACACTGGCACAGGTTGCCCAGGGAGGTTGCGGAGCACAGAAGCACAGAGTGTGATCACATTGGGTGATTCTGTGCTCCGCAACCTCTCTGGAGGTGTTCAGGATCAGGCTGGATGAGGCCTTGAGAGACCTCTCATAGCAAGAGGTGTCCCTGCCTATGGTGGGTGGATTGAACTTGATGAGTTTTGAGGTCCCTTCCACCCTTCAACTATTCTATGATTCCATGATTTTTACATCTCTCACACATACTAACCCATGTCTGGCAGACTCTGGCTGTGTTAAAAGTCTCATCATTACAGATGTATTTCCCCAACCCATCTAAACATTGCTTTTTGTTGGAAAAAAAAAAAAAAGGGAAACCTCATTTTTCATTAAAGCTCTACAATGAGCCCTGTTAGCAGGAACAGAGGGAAAAGATATATCAGAAGCCCAAGCAGTTGCAGCCACAAAGATGTTTCCAATAGTCCAGTGAGTCACTACGTCCAAGCAGCCTTTGGTTTCTCCCCGTGGCTCAGACTAAATTATTAGACTATTTTTGTGCCTTAGTTGACTTTGGTTTGTTTTGCCTTTTAAAAGGAAATTGCAGCTTTTTATTTCAAAGACTGCTGCAATAAAACCTGAGATTATTCAGATGTATCAGGTGCATTGTAGGAAGCAGTAGCCGCAGCTATTTCGTTCTTAATAGCACAAAATATTCACTGGCTTTTCCATCTCCTTCATAGTTACAAATTGGCAGAGTCCTTACAAGGCATTGCTACAGGCAGGAAAAATCCTATAAACATGGAAACTTGATCCAGCCAATGGCTGGCAGCGTAATGAAAGATCTGAGCAGAAGGTAAACACCAGCTTAGCATTTAAAGTGATATATCAGAGCTGCAAAGGGGATCATAGAATCACAGAATGGTTTAAGGGTGGAAGGGACCTCAAAGCTCAGCCAGTCCCAACCCCCTGCCACAGGCAGGGACACCTCCCACTAGGAGAGGTCTCTCAAGGCCTCATCCAGCTTGGTCCTGAACACCTTCAGGGAGGTTGCGGAGCACAGAAGCACCCAATGTGATCAAAGATCACATCGGATGCTTCTGTGCTCCGCAACCTCCCTGGGCAACCTGTGCCAGTGTCTCACCACCCTCAACCTGAGCCACTGTCTCATCACTCACTGTAAATAACTTCTTCCTAACATTCAGTTTCAATCTCCCCTCTGCCACTTCAAACCTATTCCTCCTTGTCCTGTCCTTACAAGACCTTGTCAATAGTCCCTCCCCAGCCCTCCTGTACCCCCTTCAGATCCTGGAAGGCCACTCCAAGGTCTCCTCAAAGCCTTCTCTTCTCCAGGCTGCACAGCCCCNAAAAAAATATCTCTCTGCCCATCTTCATTCTTGCACCTTCTCCCCTCACATGCTTTCTCCTGCTTGTAGACTGACTGAGCAGTTTATCCTCCTTTGTTAGGAACAAAACTCCTTTAGAAATTAAATGCTAGGCTTGTGCTACCTCAGGGAATCCTTTGCTGCCTCTGTGTATGAAAGAGACATGAATTGAAAGGCTGCTCTGCTGTGGGATGTTAAGTAGATTACTCCTCCCACTGTGCCAGCCAGAACCATTGTCAGCATTAAACCAACCTGTTAATAGCCAGATACACTTGAAAACACAACCACCCAAGCAGCAATGCTAAGAAGGGTTTACCTTTTTACTGGTGGCACCTCTCTGGGCATCTCATCTCTCCGCAGGTGGAAGCATGCAGAGGCATGGTGGTGCCAGCCCTTCCCCGACGTTACTGACGTTCAAATCAGTGAGTTATTAGCCATGGGACTCAGGAGATTGTGAGTTTTGGTGGCACTTCACACACTGACAAACAGCTGAAAAATGTTGCCCTGTAAATGTAGTTGTCTCCATTGATCAAGAGATGTGGCATGGAAAGACATCAGTCACTGTAACCCCCGAGACACCCCACGAGAATGGGTTTCAGTAAAAAACAGAGCTGCAAAGCTTCACCTATCTTCATCTCACAGGCCCAGGGTTAAAAACAAATGCTATCTCTTCACTTCTGGGCATCTGCTAAGATCAAGTGTGGTATCTGTTCTTATCAGTTTAATATCTGATATGTTCTCGAGGAGAAGATGTTACATTAGATTTTTGTGTATGGGAGTTGGAACTGGAGCTTGCTCCCTCTGCTCTGTATCCAGAGAAGGGTGACAAAGCTGGGGAGGGGCCTGGAACACAAACCCNCTATGCTTACCAAAGCCATGACCAAGCAGTGTAACTGATGGCACCATGTTTCTTTTAGCTACATGGAAAAACTGCTCAGAGGAGGGGGCTGAAGTGCATTGGTGCTATGCACAGATGTCCCTCCCAGCGGGGTCTGAAGAGGATATTTTTTTGACTGTGCATTGAAAACCAGGTAAAAAGAACCATAACTTCCAGCCAGTTTGACTGCTGCTGTAAAGCTCGGTACTGCAAGGGCCTTCTTTCTGAGCAGCTTCCTCATCTGCATGAGCCATTGCCACCTCTTTTCTCCTGATAACATCTGGGTGCTCAACTGCCTTGCAGGAGCAAGGCTTGGAGACCCATCAAGATCTGGACATGTGGCAGCTGAGGCACAGGAAGTTCCATGGAAACATGAGGAGGAATTTTTTCCCTGTGAGGGTGACAGAACTCTGGAACAGGCTGCCCAGGGAGGTTGTGGAGTCTCCTTCTCTGGAGATATTCAAAACCCAACTGGTTGTGTTCCTGTGTGATCTGCTCTAGGTGATCCTGCTCTGGCAGGGAGGTTGGACTGGATGAGCTTTGGAGGTCCTTTCCAGCTCCTCACATTCTGTGATTCTGTGAAAATAAAACAAAACCCCCCAAACCAAACAAACCCTACCAAAAAGTCTCCTTGTGTTGGCCATGCCCTTTGCCTTGCTTGACAAGGGTACAGTAGGGTATGCTTTAGGTACAGAGTAACTCCTGTGCCAGTCACTGCTGGGGCTGCTGAGCCCTGCCAAATTTTGACATATTAAGGAAAGCTTCCACAATGTAGACAACCACAGTGAAGTAAGAGGCTGGCTTCAACATTAAGGACAAGGGGGAATGGCCTCAAGCTGAGGCTGGGGAGGTTTAGATTGGACATGAGGAAAAAGCTTTTCATGGAGAGAGTGGTCAGGCACTGGGCTGAGCTGCCCAGGGAGGTGCTGGAGTCACCCCCCCTGGATATGTTTAAAGGTGGTTTGGATGTGGTGCTTGGGGATATGGTTTAAGGTGAATCTTGCAGAGTAGGGTTCTAGGTTGGACTTGGTGCTCCTGAGGGCCTTTGCCAACCTGGATGCTTCCGTGATTCTGTGACTCACTGAGGCTACACGAGTGCAGAGGTGCTCACACTCTCTGCCTTGGCAGGACCCTCCTCAGAAGACATCCCCTCACCAACCATCAGGGCCAGAGCTGGTCTCTCAAAACTTTGTCTTTCCCTCCCACTCTCAAGATACTTATCACATAGTGTGGGAACCTAAAATGAGCTGGTTCTGTGAGCTACACTAGTCCAAGAAAGTCATCATGTCCTCGTTGTAGGGAAAGGTAAAGCACCTGAACTGCTGTCATCCCATCAAAACACTGCTAATAGCGAGAAGGAAACTGTCATGAGAGAAAGGGAATTACCTGGGGGGGTTCTGCTGTGCTGTGGAGCATCAGGTAAAGCTGAAGGCAGCTCACTACCTCACACACTCAGGTGCAGCAGTTTGCACATCCAGAAAGTTTTTTTGTTCCAGGAAATGAAAGGAAAGCAAATAAAAGAAGTCAGTTAGCAACCCTGGCCATGAAAAGCAGTGCAGGGCAGGAGGCAGCTTTACACCGTGCAAGGCAAAATGCCACAGCACCTTCACCTCTGGCACTTGCCAGCACCAATGATGCTTGTCATTCTTTCTAAACCAGGGAACACCTGTGGCACTTCTCCGGGCCTTGATGGCCAAAGCTGCCGCAGCAGGCACACAGCAGAGGTGGCTGCTGTGCTGAGGTTTCATCAACTCACAAAAGCATAGGGGTTGGAGGGGATCTCAGTTGAGTCCTGCCAAAGCAGGATCATCTAAGGCTCACCATGCTGGAATGTGTCATAGAATCATAGAATCAAGTAGGCTGGAAGAGAGCTCCAAGCTCAGCCAGCCCAACCTAGCACCCAGCCCTGCCCAACCAACCAGACCATGGCACTAAGTGCCCCAGCCAGGCTTGGCTTCAACACTTCCAGGCACGGCCACTCCANTGTCCAGGTAGGTCTTGAGAGCCTCCAGTGCTCCATCACCCTCACAGTAAAGAAGTTTTTCCTTATGTTGAGGTGCAGCTTCCCCTGTTCCAGTCTGTGTCTGCTGCCCTTTGTCCCATCACTGGGCAGCACTGAAAATATGACTGTCCCCTTCTTGACACCCTCCCATCAGATATTGGTAAACATCAGTAAGATCCCTCTCAGTCTTCTCTTCCCCAGACTAAACAGCCCCAAGCCTCTCAGCCTTTCCTCATAAGAGATGCTGCTGTCCCGTGTGTAACTTCTTGTCTGCAATTCAGCCAGACTCAGACAGGCTGAGAGTTGGGTGGGGAGAAACTGAATGAAGTTCAAGAGGGGCAAGTGTAGAGTCTGGCACCTGGGAAAGAACAACCCCAAGGATCAGGATAGGTTGGGGACTTATCTGTTGGAAGGCAGCAAAGGTGAAAAGGATTTGGGCGTCCTAGTGGATGGGAGGATACCCATGAGCCAACAATGTGCTCTGGTGGCCAGGAAAGCCAGTGCCATTCTGGGTGGATTGGAAGGACTGTGGTCGAGAGAGGTTCTCCTGCCCCTGTATTCTGCCCTGATGAGATCACATCTGGAGTATTGTGTCCAGTTATGGGCCCCTCAGTTCAAGAAGGACAGGGACCTGCTCGAGAGAGTTCAGCACAGAGCCACAAAGATGATTAATAAAGTTGAACATCTTCCTTATGAGGAGAGCCTGAGGGAGCTGGGGCTTGGAGAAGAGGAGACTGAGAGGAGATCTCATCAATGGTTGTAAGTATGTGCAGAGTGAGCCAGGAGCCAGGCTCTGATGGGTGATGCCCAATGCCAGGACAAGGAGCAATGTGTGGAAGCTGAGGCACAGGAGGTTCCATGTGAACCTGAGGAGGAGTTTTTTCCCTGTGAGGGTGACAGAGCCCTGGAACAGGCTGCCCAGGGGGGTGTGGAGTCTCCCTCTCTGGAGATATTCAAGAACCATCTGGATGCATTCCAGTGTGATCTGCTCTGGGTGATCCTGCTCTGCCAGGGGGGCTGGAACAGATGATCTTTTGAGGTCCCTTCCCTATGATTCTACTGCAGGGATGTTCAGCTGACGGACGTGCACCCTCTATCCCCTGACAGCTCTGCTGGCACATCCCAGGTGCTTGCCCGGAAAGAAATGGCTTTTACTTATGTATTGAAATGCAAAATGTAATTTCGCGACAGGCAGTCTGTCCTAACTACTCCCTCTTGCAAAGTACTGCTACTGCTCGACACCACAGAGCCAAAGTGCTGCCGGAGCCTGCGCGGCTGCCGCTGCCCGCAGCGCCTCCTGCAATCCAACAGCGCCCTCTGCCGGCTGCTCCCCTGCCTTCACAGCAGCCACAGGCACTCCGGCAGCTCCGGCCGAGAGTTCCAGCGAATTCCTCCTCCTCCCGTCCCTTCCCGGCTCTTTACTTGTCCTGTCTTTTCTTTTAAACACGGGGAAAGAAAAGGAAAATATTTATTCTTTTTTTCTTTTCCACAGGCTGGGGCCAGAGTGGCTGAGAGCAGCCAGGCAGAGAGGGAGTAGGGGTGCTGGTAGAGAGGAGCTGAAGAGGAGGCAGCAGTGCCCAGGTGGGCAGCAGAGCCAATGGCATCCTGGGCTGGCTCAGGAGCAGTGTGGGCAGCAGGACAAGGGAGGATATTCTGCCCCTGTGCTCAGCACTGCTCAGGCCACAGCTTGAGTGCTGTGTCCAGTTGTGGGCTCCTGAATTGCAGAGAGATGTTGAGGTGCTGGAAGGTGTCCAGAGAAGGGCAGCAAGGCTGGGGAGGGGCCTGGAGCACAGCCCTGTGAGGAGAGGCTGAGGGAGCTGGGGGTGTGCAGCCTGCAGCAGAGGAGGCTCAGGGCAGAGCTCATTGCTGTCTGCAGCTGCCTGAAGGGAGGCTGTAGCCAGGTGGGGTTGGGCTCTGCTGCCAGGCAGCCAGCAATAGAAGTAGGGGACAGAGTGTCAAATTGTGCCAGGGCAGGTTAGGAGGAAGTTGTTTGCAGAGAGAGTGATTGGCATTGGAATGGGCTGCCCAGGGAGGTGGTGGAGTGGCCGTGCCTGGAGGTGTTGAAGCCAAGCCTGGCTGGGGCACTTAGTGCCATGGTCTGGTTGATTGGGCAGGGCTGGGTGCTAGGTTGGACTGCATGAGCTTGGAGGTCTCTTCCAACCTGCTTGATTCTGATTCTAAGAAAGCAAAATAAAATAAATGAAAATATATCTATTTACATTTCTTTACTTCTGTTTCTTATTCCTGTTTTTAATACAGGCCCCTACAGACCCCTAAAAAGCTCTGCAGACACCTATAGACCTCTGTAGACTTCCAGAGACCCCTACAGCCCAGTCAGTGTACCTACTGACACCTCGAGACCAATGCAGACCCCTGCAGACTCATACAGATACCTCTAGACCTTTAAGACCCCTGAAGTGGTCTACAGACTCCTACGGACATGTACAGACCCCTGCAGACATTTGAGGGGTACCTATAGAACCCTGCAGACACCTACAGACCCCTACAGATGAGTACAGACCCCTAAAAACCTCTACAGGCACCTATACACCTCTGTAGACTTCCAGAGACCCCTACAGACCTCTGAATGTACCTACTGACACCTCAAGAACCCTACAGACCCCTCTAGACATTTTTGAGACCCATGCAGACCTCTACAGACCCCTAACAACCTCTACAGGCTGCTGCAGACCTCTACAGATGCCTCCAGAACTCTGCACACCTGTAACACACCTGCAGACCACTACAGACCTTTAAGAGACCTCTACAGATCTCTGCTGACCACTAAAGACCTCTACAGGCTTCTACAAACCCCATCAGACCCCTCCCAACTCCTGCAGACTCATACAGAAGCCTCCAGACCTTTATGAGACCCCTGTAGACACATACTGACCTGTACAGACCCCTGCATACCCTGACAGCCCCTCACAGACGGTTAAGAGACCCCTACAGACATACATAGACCCCTACAGATCCCTGCAGACTCATACAGGCCTTTAACTGACCCCTACGGACACCTGCAGACCCTAAAAGATACCTACAGACCCATGTGGACCTCTACAGACCCCTCCAGACCCTTCCAGACCCAGTACAGGCACCTCCAGACCCTGCCAGACCTTTAACAGAGCCCTGCATACCCCTAAAGACCTCTACAGGCCCCTGCAGACCCCTGTGAACACCTACAGATGCCTACAGACCCCTCAAGACCCCTACAGACCCATGCAGACTCCTACAGAACCCAGCAGCCCCCTACAGACTGCTACAGACACCTGCAGAGCTTTAAAAGGTCCCTGCAGACACCTGCAGACTCAGACTCATACAGACAAGTGTAGATGCCTACAGACCCCTAAAGACATCCACAGACACCTCCAGAGACCTACAGATACCTACAGACCCCTGTACCCCCCTGCAGACACCTACAGACCCTTATAGACCTTTAAGAGACCCCTGCAGACCCCTGTGCACTCATACAGAAGCCTCCAGACCTTCACAAGACCTCTGCAGGGGTCTATGGACTACTACAAACTCATACAGACCTGTACAGACACCTGAACACCCTTAAAGACCTCTACAGACTCCTCTAACCAACAACTTCAAACACTTAAAGACCCCTCTAGACCTTTGACAGGCACCTATAGAATCCTGCAGACCCCTATAGGGCTCTCCAGACCTTCACAGACCCAGTGAAATGCACATCCAGAACCCTCCAGACCTTTAACAGACCCCTCCAGACCACTAAAGAACACTACAGATCCCTCCAATGCCTCCACAGACCGATTAAAAGGCACCTACAGACCCCTACAGACACCTGCAGGGATCTACAAACCTTGCAGATGCCAGCAGAAACCTGACACACCCCTACAGACCCTGACAGACCCCAGCCGACCACTGGAGACCCCTGCAGACCTTTAAAAGATCCCTGCAGATGTCTGCAGACCCACACAGAATTTATAGATGCCTGCAGACCCCTAAGGACATCCACAGACACCTCCAGCCAGCTACAGTTATCCACAGACCCATGTAGACCCCTGCAGGCCTTCAAGAGACCCCTGCAGATTCATACAGACACCTCCAGACCTTTATGAGACCCCTGAAGAGGTCTACAGACCCATGCAGACCTCTAAGACCCCTAGAGACCTCTGTAGACCCTTCCAGACACATACAGGTATCTACAGACCCCTCCAGATCTATAAGAGCCCTAGAGACCTCTATAGACCCTTCCAGACACATACAGGTATCTACAGACCCCTCCAGACCTATAAGAGCCCTAGAGACCTCTGTAGACCCTTCCAGACACATACAGGTATCTACAGACCCCTCCAGACCCATGCAGACCTATATGACCCCTAGAGACCTCTAGAGACTCTTCCAGACACATACAGGTATCTACAGACCCATGCAGACCTATAAGAGCCCTAGAGACCTCTGTAGACCCTTCCAGACACATACAGGTATCTACAGACCCCTCCAGATCTATCAGAGCCCTAGAGACCTCTATAGACCCTTCCAGACACATACAGGTCTCTACAGACCCCTCCAGACCCATGCAGACCTATATGACCCCTAGAGACCTCTAGAGACTCTTCCAGACACATACAGGTATCTACAGACCCATGCAGACCTATAAGAGCCCTAGAGACCTCTGTAGACCCTTCCAGACACATACAGGTATCTACAGACCCCTCCAGATCCATGCAGACCTATACAGAAGCCTATAGACTCCTCAAACCTTTAAAAGACACCTACAGACCTGTCCGGAGCCATAGAGACCTTCAACAGAGCCCCACAGCCCCATAAAGGGTACTTACAGACCCATGCAGACATCTACAGACTCCTATGACCTGTACAGACCCCTAACAGACCTTTGAAAGGCAGCTACAGACCTCTGCAGACACACACAGAGCCCTGCAGACCTTTAAGAGAACCCTGGAGGCATCTGCAGATCCACACAGATCTCTACAGACCCCTCCAGACAGCTACAAGGTACCTACAGATCCCTCCAAACCTCTGTAGACCTCTACAAGGTACCTATAGACCACTCCAGACCCAGGCAGACCTCTACAGACTCCTAAAAGACACCTACAGACCTTTAAAAGGCACCCAGAGCCCTCCAGACCCCTGCAAAACCCTCCAGAACTCTACAGACACCTGCAGATCTATACAGAACTGCACAGACCCCTCCAGACCCACTATAGATCTCTACAGACTTTGAGAGGCACCTACAGACCCCTGAAGACACCTCCTGTACAGACCCCAACCTCCCTTGCCGATCCTCCATAGACCTCTCCAGACCACTAAATGTACCTGCAGACGCATCCAGATGCATGCAGACCCCCAAAGACCTCTACAGACTCATACAGAAGCCTTTATGAGACCCCTCCAGACATCTACAGACCTCTACAGACACACAGAGACCTCTGTACAGACTTCTACAGACCTCTGCATACCCCTAAAGCCCTCTACAGACCCCCACAGACTCCTACAGACATGTACAGACCATTACAGACCCATGTAGAGCCCTGAAGACCTCTCCAAACCTCTGCAGCTACCTGCAGACCCTTACAGACCCCTGCATACTTCCAGAGACACCTAAAGACCTCTACAGGCATCTACAGACCCCTGCAGGCCCCTAAAGATTTCTACAGGCCCCTAAAGACCTCTGTAGACCCATAAAGATCCCTCCAGCCCTGGAAACAATGCCTGCAGACACCTCCAGACCTATACAGAAACCTCCAGACACCTACTGATCTCTACAGACTCTTACAGACCTGTAAAAGGTGCCTGCAGACCCCTACACACCTCTGCAGAACCCTACTGACCCCTCTAGTCACACAGTACTCAAGGAGTGGCCTGAGCAGTG
>WAAF01019555.1:1520-22131 GCA_013400475.1 Tricholaema leucomelas
GCACTGGCACACGTGTGCGCTCTCATTTATAAACTGTGGGCCGAGATCAATTGGCCCAATTGGCCATTATTGACCAATCGGTTTGGCAGACAGCCAAACATCACCAAAAGAGGCGAATTCACTATGCCTTACACCTCCATAAATGGAGAGAGCATAGGCTGGGCCACACGCTCAGTGTGGGCTTATGCAACCTGTTTACTACACAGGCCTTAGCAGGGCCGGGGCCAGGCAGACACCATGGCACCTTGGCCTTTTGTACCTTTTATGCCTTTTAATGTGTTTACCCGTTTTGGGCTTCTTTACCCCTGTTTTGGGGAGGAACATGCCTGGGCATGCAAAGCAAAGTGAGGCATAGAATGAGCCTATTTTTTGGGCCTATGGGCCCTCCACAACAGAGAGGAGCCACGAAATACACACCACATTTCTCATAAGACTGAACACTGATTTATGATTGAGGAATCTGAGAGATTGTTGCAGGATGAAATGATCAGTCATACAGCATAGATGTACGAATATTTGGATCATATATCCATTCAAATACTCTTGACAAGTCCAAATGGCTGAACATCGTGCTGCTAGGCAATCTGATACACAGGTAAGATTTGAAGTGTATTAGAACTTAGCTAGTTGTATCCGTGAATGAAGAAGATTTCAAAGTACTTCTACTCACAGGAGCAAGCTGGTAAACCACCTTGAAGACTGCAACGTTGATGAAACAACTATTTGCACAGACACAAAGGAATATTTTTTTCCATGTCATCAAAAGGTTCCCTTCTTCCTTTAAACCAAATGGCTGGTCGCCTTAGCTATTACTTCTGTAAAGGTGTTCCACCACAGAGACTTACCTTGTCTGGGTGTTTGATGTGGTTGGCTGATGGGTCTCAGCAGAGGTTACTGAGTTCAGTGATTTGCATGCTTTAATCTCTCATCTCAACATGGTAATCAAGCTCATTTTTCACTGTCATTCTTTCTATTCTGTGCTCTAACCCTCTCAAAACATCTCTCCCTGGTGCAACTCATACCAGCCACTCACACTGTAATTATCTGAGCAGCCAAAAGCCCAGTGATTTATTGACTTTATTCTAGCCAGGATAAAATGCAAATCTGGATAATAGCTGTCATTTTCAGGTCCAGATCTGGGAATGTAAAACAGAGATTTATTTTTAACTGTCCATGTCCTTAGCATAGAACATTACACAGTATTTCATTTTGGCTTCTGCTGAATGTCTGCTGCCCTAAACACAGTAACATCTGACTATATCAGGTTGTCTAACCCCTTTTAAAATTGTTTTGCTCTGGCACCTCCCAGAAGTTTTTTATTAAAACCAATTTATATTTAAGGTTGAATGTTATTAAGACTAGCAAATATTTAATAGGTGGTGGGTTCCCCCTCCCCCCCCTTTTTTTTCCCTCTTCCAGTGTCCTCCAACCAAGGCATGGAAAATTTCAAAGGGCAACCAGTGGATTATTATCCACAAAAGGTAGAAAGGTGAAGATTATTAACACATCTGAAGATGTCTTGCCTTCATATCAGTATTTGTTTTATGTTTCTGCTGGTTTACACAAGGTAATCTTCTGAGTCCATCTTGGAAATACTTTCTCTGTTTTACTAAATATTAGACAGAATTCATCATGCCATATCAGCTTGTTCTGTATTTGAATTGACAGTACTGAATATAGATTTCTATTGAATATAGAGTTCAGAGGGACCTGGACAGGCTGGAGAGGTGGGCTCAGGCCAACCTCATGACACTTAAGAAGACCAAGCGTAAGGTCCTGCATCTGGGTCGGCGCAATCCCAGGCACAGATACAGGCTGGGTGGTGAATGGCTGAGAGCAGCCCTGAGGAAAGGGACCTGGGGGTCTGGGTTGACGAAAAGCTCAACATGAGCTGGCAGTGTGCACATGCAGCCCAGACAGCAACCCTGTGCTGGGCTGCATCAAGAGAAGTGTGGCCAGCAGGGCAAGGGAGGGGATTCTCCCCCTTTACTCTGCTCTCGTCAGACCCCACCTGGAGTACTGTGTGCAGTTCTGGAGCCCCCAGCACAAGAAGGACATGGAACTGCTGGAGCAGGTCCAGAGGAGAGCCATGAAAATGATCAGAGGGCTGGAGCAGCTCTGCTATGAGGACAGACTGAGAGAGTTGGGGCTCTTCAGCCTGGAGAAGAGAAGGCTTCGAGGAGACCTTATAGTGGCTTTCCAGTATCTGAAGGGAGCCTACAGGAAGGCTGGGGAGGGACTATTGACAAGGTCTGGTAATGTCAGGATGAGGGGGAATGGGTTTAAACTGGAAGAGGGGAGATTTAGACTGGATGTTAGGAGGAAGTTCTTTACAGTGAGGGTGGTGAGACACTGGAACAGGTTGCCCAGGGAGGTTGTGGATGCTTCCTCCCTGGAGGCATTTAAGGCTAGGCTGGATGAGGTCTTGAGCAACCTGCTGTAGTGGGAGGTGTCCCTGCCTATGGCAGGGGGTTGGAGCTGGATGATCCTTGAGGTCCCTTCCAACCTAAACCATTCTATGATCTCTATTGAATATAGATCTCTATTGAATATAGATTTCTTTTTGCATTATCAAAATTTCATTTCACATAAATGGTAGCCAACAGGGAAGAAAGAAGCTCTTCATGCCTTTGTGTTATATTGGTTTCACTTATGCTTTCTACATGAAATGTGTTAGCTAATGAGCTCTTTCATTTCTTTGTCTGAAATAAAATTCATTATGAAGCAGTAATAAGACCTCTTCATAATCACAGAACTATGAACAGCAAAGCATATATTTCTAAAATGGTATACATACAGTGATCAAAGGGTGGCTGCCATCCTCATACTTTCTGGCAGGTTCATGTTTTACTTGAATGAAAGTGGAGACTGAGTAATTCTTCCAAAAGGAGTTTGCTGGTGGTAGAACAGCTGTATCTCAGATATATATTTTCCTGATAAAACATTCATGTTCATGCAGCTAGTGAGAAACTGACTGCAACAGGGTTTATAGACTAGAAATAACCTGTAAGAAGATCCATCTGTAAATATTCAAAGTCTGAGGTGCTGGAACATGTCCAGAGATGGGCAACAAGGCTGGTGAAGGGTCTGAAACACAAACCCTATGAGGAGAGGCTGAGGGAGCTGGGGGTGTTTAGCCTGGAGAAGAGGAGGCTCAGGGCAGACCTCATTGCTGTCTACAACTACCTGAAGGGAGGCTGTAGCCAGGTGGGAGTTGTTTTTATTCCCAGACAACCAGCAACAGANTTTCTAGTTGACTGGCTAGGACTGGATGATCTTGGAGGTCTCTTCCAACCTGGTTGATTCTATGATTCTATGATAGCCAATTTCTGATTACATGTTTCTGGTACATCTTAATGTCACATAAATGTCCACAGTGAGTGAAGCATGGGAAATTAAAATGTTTGAGTCACAAACACATATAAATTTCTTCCCCTCCCCTGACATTTATATTGACTTTCTATAATTTATGTTTAACATAATAATAAAAAAAAATCAATTAGAGTTTTCATAGAGGTCTAATTAATTTCCTATGCCAAATACCTTCATATATTTGGCAACACTGGGCTGGATCTTGAAATGTAGATAGCAAGTTTTAAAGTGAGAAGAGTGACAATCAGAGCCCCTCATGACTGTCTGAAATACAAGATTTCAAGAGAACAATACAGTACACATTTCAAGATCCTGTTAAGCTTTCACCTTGGAAGCTGAATTCAGTTTTATCACAAAATACACCATTTTGTGGTTTACAGTCATTGGGATCTCCTTGTATGCTAAGTTGTACTAAATTAGCATTACAGTTTCATGTTCAGGTTTTATAGTGGTTTTGTTTGGCTTTGGTGGATTGTTTTTATTTTTTGGGGGGCCTTTTTTTGTTCTTTTTTTATTTTTAGTTGGTTTTGTTCAGTTGATTGGTTGTTTTTTGAGGGGAAGAGGAGGGGGTTGTCCAAAAGAAATAAGCAGCAATAAAGGTAAGACCAAAAACCCTCTATTTTTCTGAAGTTTTTCATGTTTTTCCTGTCACTTATCTATTCTCCTGACATTATAGAGCATTCTATATTGTATGTGCAATGCTGTTACTGAGGTCAAAGGGTAGTTGGTGGAATATGTCAAGCTATAAAGAAAAGAAATGTGGATTTTGAAAAACTGCCTATTTTCTTACTCTGTTCCTAAGCCACTAATCTACATACTTTGAATATTACTTCTTAGACAACATTAAGAGAGGAATTAAAACAAATATTACATGAAAAAAATCTAGGAGTCAGATGATTCTATCCAAAGTAAGATTCAGAGGTGATAAAAATCACGCTTGAGTTCCCAGCTATACCACATGAGATAGGCATAATACTGTTTTAGAGCTTCCTTACCTCTGTTTGGGAAATATTATGGGTAGGTGCATATATGCTGTAAAGAATATGCATTACTGAAGTGTGTATACTAGTCCATTCACACAGACAATCAGCACAGGAGCACTTTGCTGATGTGTTCTGGGCAAGCTAAACACACAACTTAGGCAAAGTGAATTCTGTGAACTCTTTGTAGACTCCAAATTATTTTGCTGGATTCAAAGAGCAACTGCTATATGTAAATCTCATCAATCACTCTCAGATCTCTTGACTTTTTTTTTCTCCACACCTTTAAAACAGAGATTTCTTACCCAATGACTTTAGTTTTGATCTTCTTGGCTGAAAACTTTATACCACATACCAAGTTGCTTTCTGCTGCTGATCTGTTTTCATTTTCATATTTTCATTATTAAAAGTTATGAAGTTCAGAAGTGGGAACACTTATAGAAAAAAATGTGTGTCCTTTCCTTTTGAATTCTATCAATGTTACAGACAAAGGCAGTAATATATAAAATCTCTCCTGATTCTTTCTTTGGGCTATAAGGCTAATTACAGAAGAGATGATGAAACAGTTTGACAGAATATCCTTAGAAGTAATCTGAGTTGTTCTTCCTTAATGTATATGCTCATTAATAGTCTATCAATTTCATGTTCAGAAGTTTCTAGGATGGCTCCAGGCTGTTCTTAGGCTCATAGGGATCCTTAGCAAACTGCAAAGTACAACCTCTTCTATCTTTCCTGACACCTTTTGACGACTTAGACTGTTATGGTACTGTCAAATGAGAACACAACAATATTGACATCTCCATTTGCAGTGTCATAGAGTTTGGAGTTAGTACTGACCTGCTTAGTCATCCTGTCAGCCTCCAAGATCCACATGGATGATCACTCGTATACTTTATAAAAGAGGAAGATCAAAAATTGCACTATCAATTGACTATTCTTCTGGCAGTAGTTCCAAGGCATTTGGAAGCTTCACATACAGTATTTGTGCCATTACAAGAGCCTAATGTCCTGTGGGTAAGAACAAGAGCTCAGTGGGAACTGCACAACAAGAAAACAATGAGTGAAGGAAACAATATGTGACCTATAGCTTTCCATAACATTTACTGGCTGCTCACATCTAAGTCATGCACTACTCTAATGAACTAAGAAGACTGATCTTAGCTCTCCAGATTCAGGATTTTTGTCACAAACCCAAGGAGAAATTACAAGTTCCCAAGAATCCTTTGAAAAAAAAGCTTCTGCTGAAACGGTAGAGAAATCTTTTTTTCCCCCTTTATACTCAGAGTTTAAACATGAGGCCTTCAAATACCACATTGCTACAAGAAATGGAAAAGTGAAATGACACATTTCACCAGTTTTTTATATTGCAATCTTAACTTTTATGTCATCACAGCAAGGTCTCATGGTCTCACTGTACGCTTCATCACACAAAAACAAAGGTAAGGAAAAAAGTCCCCATTTTAGATGAGTTATAATATAAGAAGAAAAACAGATGAATATGACAGGTAAGTGAGCACAGGAGTTCTGAAATAATATTAAAGGTTATGTAAGTTTTATGGCAAAGGGAAGTCAAAAAAGATAATTTATACTGGAAAGAAAACAGTGGAGTGGTACTCTGATATTCCCAGAGAGAGGGGCAGCAAAAAATGCTAACTGTAAGCAAATACAAGGTAATAAAAAGAACCATAGCAGAGAAGAGTTCCAAATGCTGAAGGTGTAAGAGATGTTTGGTATGTTGGAAATAATCCATGATGTACCTGAAATTGAATAGAAGTGGAGAAACTGAAGTCAGAATACTGCCAAGAATGGTGAAACTGTCAAGGTGACAACACAGAAAACAATCTTCACAGGTTTTCTTGAAATGGAAAAAAAGCTGTGTGAGACTGCAGTTGTCACAAGCAGATGGTTTCATAATTGATAAGTTGGCAAGAGCCAGCATGAGAGTTTTGCATATACAACTGGACAGAAAAGATTGGTCCTTGAAGACTCAGCAAACACAGAAGTAAGGATCTAAAGTGTTTTTTTGACAAAAGTCAAAGATAAATCCAAGCAATGGTCCAGACTAACAAGAGGAATGCTGTGATTTGAAAACATGGTGTGCTAGTTTGATCCTAGCTAGAATGTTTTGGTGAGAAGAACTAGATTATAGGCTGTGGAAGGAAAACAAGACTGATGTCTACCTCACTCATAGGCTTACTGAGATGTATAAAACCAAGAATCAAAACATAGATAAAGGCACTTCTGCTGGGGAGCTCCGAGCTGCATCTCTCTCTAACCTCACCCTACGTTTCTTTAATTAATCCACTTTGCTTCCTAACCCCCCTGGCTGAACCTCCATTCTTCCTTGGGACTGGGGTAAGGTGGAGAGGGGTAGGGGGAAGGTAAAGGGGCAGTTGAGAGCCCCTCCTGGGGACTCAGGTTTCTGGGAGGGGAGTTGTGTTTCTGTATTACCTTTTACCTTGTCTATTTCTGTCTATAACTGTATCTACTGTAAATATCTGCTTGTACATTATGCTAAGCTGTAAATAATAAGCTTCATTCAATTTCCAGAGATGTCTGGGTGATTTCCAAAGTGGGGGGGGAGGGAAGACACATGTAGCACCGAAACCATCACACATGGTATCTGAGAACAAGGACAGAGAAAATAAAAAGCTGACAGTTTTTGGTAGTTCATGGTGAACATTGGTAGATGGCCACGAGAATATGCCTGAGTATAGTGCAGTTTTCCATCCTGTCTTTGTAGGACACCACTGCTGAGATGTTTGAATAGTAAAGAAATAATGTATAAGAAAAAGATATGTTTAACAGAACAAAACAAAATCTAAAGTGCTTTAATTAAAATGTCAGAATACAAAATACAATGCAGTAAGAACTCCAGGTTCTAACAGTTGAAGAAACTGTCAGAACACAACCCAGAACTGGAAAAAAAGTTTCTTCCAGAAAGTATGAATTAAACTTATCCTTCTGTGATCGCCACCAATTAAAAGAGACTTTCTGTTGTCTTTACTTGAAGTCTGAGGATGAAGGCAACATCTGTCATTGTTATAATTGTTCTCCCAGAGTGGTAGTGTGCAGGGAAGGTTCACTAGTAAAATCAGTTGTTATTAATAACTATAAAATCACTGGCTTGGTCTACAAGGAAGGATGCAGGCAAATGTTTTTTTTATTCATTTACATAACCATAGTAACACTTTGGCATTTTCATGGAAAGATACAAAAATATTTTAGATTTTAGGGCTTTTCAGATGAATTGCAGGAACACAAAATCACAGAATGGTTGGGTTGGAAGGTACCCTTTGGCTTATCAGATGCTTCTCCCAGTTTTGTATCAGTAACCTTGCTGAAGATAAACTCTGCTTCATAATCCAGATCATTCAATGAAGATGTTAAACAGGGTTAGACCCAGTATTGACCCCTGAGGTACACTCCTAGTTACTGGCCTCCAACTAGACTTCATTACAGTAATTGCCACCTCTGAGCTTGGCTGTTCAGTTACTTTTCAATTTACCTCACTGTCTGCTCACCCAGCATGTACATTAAGGACTGGTTTATGAGAGACAGTGGCAAAGGGTTTTCTGAAGTCCAGGTAGGTAACAGCCATTGCTATTTAAATCTGGAACTAAATGCTGCCTGAAACTACTTTTCCTAGTCTATTAACCACTAAGATATGGCATGTGTTTTGACTTTTGTGGAAGTGCTTGGAATAACCATGTATTTTCTGCACTATAAACCCTATTTACTCACAAACTGAAGCTCTTTTCTTTCACTGTTACTTCGTTCTGTGTTGGTAGGTGCTGCCTTAGCAGAACTCATTTCTCTTAGCTGTCAACATTTCTCTCAACTATGATTTTGGTGGAAAACCTTTAATACAAATGCCATGACTACAATACCTAATATATATCAAATATAACATAAGCATAAAGACACATATTTATGTAATTTTAGAAAAAAAATGATCTATACAATTGCAGTAAGCAGGAGATTTTGAAGCTTGCCTTGGAGCAAAACATTGGTGATTTTTGTTTTACCACAGAGTTTCAATAGTTGTTAAAGGAGCCGATTAAACTCTTTGCATTCTCTACATATTTCATTATCTTCCCCCAAAGTTTCCATGCCTTCCTTTAGAAACACCACACATATGCATACTCCCATCTTTTTCACTTGATGTCTGAGTCCACGAGCAATTACAGATCAGGAACTTGATTTCTATCTCCTGTTAAGCTAACTATGACATGTTAAGTTTATCTTTGTACCTTTGATTCCTGTACTGACAAGGAAAGTGATGAACAATGATTAAGTAGCAAATTTGGTGGAAGATAGCATTTGAAACACTAATATGCCTAAGAAAACATACCTGAAATATGTATGAGTCTTTACTAACATTTTTGGGGGTACTTCTGTAAAATAGTCTCATTGTCTCCAGTTTGTCATCTTGTCAAGTCTTTCTTATAATCTCTGGACAGTCCAAGGGAATATGTCCTTCCCTCTGGAGGAAGTCTATGCTGGATGTTAGGAGGAAGTTCTTGCCAGAGAGAGTGATTGGCATTGGAATGGGCTGCCCAGGGAGGTGGTGGAGTCACCGTCCCTGGAGGTGCTCAAGAAAAGCCTGGATGAGGCACTTAGTGCCATGGTCTAGTTGAGTGGCTAGGGCTGGGTGCTAGGTTGGACTGGATGATCTTGGAAGTCTCTTCCAACCTGGTTGATTCTATTCTATTCTATTCTAATCTATTCTACTGTGTATTTACAAATGTCTAACTTGGTGAAGCAAATACATCACTTATCAGCTCAGAATTTACCACAATGCAACATAAGAGCTGAGGTTAACATAAAACAAATAACTTTAGACGAGCTTCTACAATTTGTTGGCACTTCACTGACAGTCTAGCATTCATGAAATATAACACTGTGATTAATAATCAAAAGAAAAGATCATTAATGAACTGATGATAACTACTAATCAGGTACAATGTTTAGTCAATTACTCTGTTTAAAAACCATCATGTCACACATCTGTGTAGGTGTCAGTGACCATGGACAATACAAATGTCGAATGCAGTGCTAAACCTTTTTCACAGGTTCTGATCAACACCTAGTTTGCTCAGTGTATATACAGAATTATTCTGGACTCATTCTCCAAGTATCAGCTTTGTGACTCTTAAGAGTGTTTCAAATACTTTTTTTTTTTTTTTTTTAATGAGAGTGTGTAAATATTAAAATTTCTATTTTAATTTCCCATATTTCTTGGTTTATTATGGTTTAAAAACTAGAGGAAGTATATAAAGACAATATAAAAGAAGAAACAGAAAATGTGTCTTTGCAATAAAGGTTGTATATTTTCATAGAATCATAGAATCATAGAATCATAGAATCATAGAATGGTTTAGGTTGGAAGGGACCTCAAGGATCATCCAGCTCCAACCCCCTGCCATAGGCAGGGACACCTCCCACTAGAGCAGGCTGCTCAAGGCCTCATCCAGCCTGGCCTTAAACACCTCCAGGGAGGAAGCATCCACAACCTCCCTGGGCAACCCGTTCCAGTGTCTTACCACCCTCACTGTAAAGAACTTCCTCCTAACATCCAGTCTAAATCTCCCCTCTTCCAGCTTAAACCCATTCCCCCTCGTCCTGACATTACTAGACCTTGTAAATAGTCCCTCCCCAGCCTTCCTGTAGGCTCCCTTCAGATACTGGAAAGCCACTATAAGGTCTCCTCGAAGCCTTCTCTTCTCCAGGCTGAAGAGCCCCAACTCTCTCAGCCTGTCCTCATAGCAGAGCTGCTGCAGCCCTCTGATCATCTTCGTGGCTCTCCTCTGGACCCGCTCCAGCAGTTCCATGTCCTTCTTGTGTTGGGGGCTCCAGAACTGCACACAGTACTCCAGGTGGGGTCTGACGAGAGCAGAGTAAAGGGGGAGAATCACCTCCCTTGCCCTGCTGGCCACACTTCTCTTGATGCAGCCCAGCACTCGGTTGGCTGTCTGGGCTGCATGTGCACACTGCCGGCTCATGTTGAGCTTCTCGTCGACCCAGACCCCCAGGTCCTTCTCCTCAGGGCTGCTCTCAGCCATTCACCACCCAGCCTGTATCTGTGCCTGGGATTGCACCGACCCAGGTGCAGGACCTTACACTTGGCCTTGTTAAACGTCATGAGGTTGGCCTGGGCCCACCTCTCCAGCCTGTCCAGGTCCCTCTGGATGGCATCCCTGCCCTCCAGCAAGTCAGCTGTGCCACACAGCTTGGTGTCATCTGCAAACTTGCTGAGGGTGCACTCAATTCCTCTGTCCATATCACTGACAAAGATGTTAAAGAGCACTGGTCCCAGCACTGACCCCTGAGGAACACCACTTGTCACCGGTCGCCAGGTGGACATTGTGCCATTGATCACCACTCTCTGCATGCGACCATCCAGCCAATTCCTTATCCAGTGAGTGCTCCACCCATCCAGTTTGTGCTTTTCCAGTTTGGTGACCAGGATGTCATGTGGGACAGAGTCGAATGCCTTACTCAGGTCTAGGTAGACGACATCAGTTGCCCTTCCCCTGTCCATTGCAGCTGTGACTACATCATAAAAAGCCACCAAATTTGTCAGGCATGATTTGCCCTTAGTGAAGCCATGCTGGTTGCCGCCAGTCACCTCTGCCTGGTTTTCCATTTGCTTTTGCAGAGCCTTTAGGAGGATCTGCTCCATGATCTTTCCAGGCACAGAAGTGAGACTGACTGGTCTGTAGTTTCCAGGGTCATCCTTTTTCCCTTTCTTGAAGCTGGGTGTTATGTTCGCTCTTTTCCAGTCAGCAGGAACTTCACCAGTCTGCCATGACCTTTCAAACACAATGGACAGTGGTTTAGCAACTTCATCTGCCACTTCCTTCAGGACCCGTGGGTGGACTGGTTTAGGTTATACAACTGGTTTAGGTTATACAACTTATTAATTGTGCATTTATGTGTATACCAAAATATTGTAGCTGTGGAGAGAAACTCTTCTAACAAATAATGAAGTTTCCATAGTTTCATATACCTGATGGACAATGTAGTAATTGTACTGTGCATAAGACTTCAAGCAGCTTTCGCTACAAGCTCTGCATTAAACAGTCTTGCCATGTGCTTAGACAATTAATCACTGACATTCATGTGAGATAACTCTGAGAAGATTGCAGAAGATACTTATTGAGAGGTAAGTTTTAAATGGAAAGTGAAAAAAAATGTTTTTTTAGTATGAAGGTACAATTAAAAATGTCCAACTTTTTATGTGTAACACATTGGCCAAGCCAAAACATAGCTGTCTTATTCTATCTGCAAAGAAGATTAGAATAAACAATCTTCATTGTAGCCCTGCTCAACCTTGTCCTAACCATGCAGCATAAATCAATCAGAAGGCTTTCAGGTAGAAAACTTTGTTTAGACTCTAATGCAATTTGCATAATAATTTTATATACCACTTAATCTCTCCCCAGATGCAGCTGGTACAATCAGTTTCTTTCTAGAGTTACTTATTTTAGTGTACATTCTTAGTCATTCAACTGCTCCAGTTTACTGCTATTAAAATGATAATGGTGTGGAAAAAAAGAAGTGTAGAAAACAATCTTAATGAAGTGGTCCATTACAAAGAAATGTGAATATGGAGTATACCTTCAGACTGACAACTCTGTGAGTACTCATAATGAGTTAGAGTGGATTCTTCCCCCAGTGGAGTACATTCACTGCAACTCAGAATTTGGAAAATTGGAAAAAATGAAATTGTATTTTTTACATCTTGAACTAAAAATAATAATAAAAGGAGAATAAACTACTATAGAATATAATAACCTCAAAGAAGATGGGGATGGGGTCAGGCAGCAGTGAAGCAGCAAAGCAGCGGCCATACAATGGTGGGGAAAGATAGCAGTGGGTGCAGCAGAAGCAGCCAAAGGGGTATTGAGGCAGAGTCATTTCCTGTGGTGTCATTGGCTCATCCCTGGAATAGGGACTGGCTGCATCCAGCAAGAGGACAGAAATCACTTGCGTCATGGCCGCCACTGCAATCAACCCACCAACAAGGACGGAGCTGCTTCTGTGTAGCATGACCTTTGAAGCACCACCTGGAGCCAGGGGAGGCTGCCAGCATGGGTGGATCCACCTGCACTCCTGCAGCCCATGGATTCACATTGGGAAGAGAAAAGACAAACGGGTTTGCCAGCTCTGTTCTATCCCACCCCTCCAGCTCAACCCATGCAGTGCTGCTTGGCACCGTGCTGTGGGTCAGCTCAAGCCACAGCCGCTTTGTGCATGGGGGACCCTTATCAACTTCTTCAACCACCTCAGACCATCCAAATCACTGCCTGCTACTTGCTTCTACCCCCTTTGCCACCTAAAAGGGGAGCAGCTCACTCATCCAAATCATCTCTCTCCAAGACTCTGCAGCTGCCACTGTGTCATGGTTCAAAGTGGCAGGAGGGACAAGCACTTCCTCTCTGCAAACTTCCCCCTCACTTCCCCAATGTTTTGAGATGGGAAGCAAGTTTAGGAGAAGTACAAATCACTTTCTAATGAGCCAAACTACTTGCAGATGACAAAAGTGCACTCTCAACCAAGATAAGCACACGCAGACACACCCCGAGGCATGGTCCTAACTCAGTAACATCTGACACTTCCAGTTTCCATCACGATCCCACTAAGAGGCACCTTTTTTTTCCCTAAGCTTCAATTCTGTATTTCCTCTCCAATTCAAACTGTGCAAACCAGCAACCATCCTCTGCTTTTCAAATTATTCTGTCATGGATTTTAAAGAGCCAACAGAAGGATACTCTCTCAGATGAATTGGGAAGAAAAACAGAATTATATTTAAAAAGAAAGACAGAAAAATTACAGAGAATATACAGCAGTTTGTAGCAAACCCCTTAAATCTTCCTCATACCTGAAACTAAATCTACAATCCTCAGTACTCCTTTTCTTCCCCCACAGTGCCTCTGCCTGCCACTAGGCCCAAACAGGGCCTCTGCAGCCAGAGCCAGGTCCACTTCCTACATATTTACCCAGGTAAGGAGCTCCTGCCAGAGAGAACAGGCAGGAGGGAGAAGAGCCTGGAACACAAACCCTATGAGGAGAGGCTGAGTGAGCTGGGGTTGTTTAACCTGGAGAAGAGGAGGCTCAGAGCAGACCTCATTTCTGTCTACAACTACCTGAAGGGAGGCTGTAGCCAGGCAGGGGTTGGTCTCTTCTCTCAGGCAAGGAGTAATAGAACAAGGGGACACAGCCTCAAGTTGTGCCAGGGGAAGTATAGGCTGGATGTTAGGAGGAAGTTCTTCCCAGAGAGAGTGATTGGCATTGGAATGGGCTGCCCAGGGAGGTGGTGGAGTCACTGTCCCTGGGGGTGTTCAAGAGAAGACTGGATGAGGCACTTAGTGCCATGGTCTGGTTGACTGGCTAGGGCTGGGTGCTAGGTTGGACTGGATGATCTTGGAGGTCTCTTCCAACCTGTGTGATTCTATTATATTCTGTTCTATTTTAAAAGGAAAACAAGCTGTCCTTGCTGTGAGCTTTATAAGGACATAGCAGAATTATGAGATTGAATAACAATTTTTATGACTCCTCCAGTCCCTAGATGATTTTTTTAACCCTATAGTTCCCAAACTACAACAATACTAGTGAATGTTAGCAACAAAGACTGAAGATGAAATATCAAATCATGCCAACATCAAGTGCAGTATTCAGTGCAATGTCATTTTTAGGAGAGGGATTAAGTAGTTCTCATGCTCTCACATATCTCTGAGCAGGCAGTCTGCTGATTCAGCAATTCTGCTCTTAGCCAGATGAATTACATGAGCTGGGCCTCCTTTCTTCCCTACTTCTCCCCCCATCCCTATTTTTTCTTCTGATGCATCTGCAGGCAAATGCTCAGGAGAGGCCAACTTCCTTTCCCTCCTCCTCTTTTCCTACTCCTATATGTAACTAATGTTACAGCTCACATTTAATGTCTGTGGAGAAGGAGAGACCTTACAATAATTTTGAAGTGAAGAACCTGAAAAAAGAACATCATTATAGCCTTGATTTATCTCAGCTAAATTAGGAACAATACTACGTTAGAAGTCTGTTTGCCAAAGTGTAGTTTATAGCTGTGGCAAGAGATAAATGACTTTGTAGGAACAGTTCAGATCTTGGTGGGCTGAATGGCTCTTTAAACATTCTTATCTCTTATCAATGACTGATTGCCTAAGGTCACCACCAAACATTAAAAACCTTTTTATTTTTGTACATTTTTCCTTAAACTGCACGGAAAAGAAATAGAAAAAAATGTCAGAACTTTGATATTAAGCACCATGAGCTGCAAAGGCTAACTCCAACCAGCTAGAGATGGTGCAGGATAAATCTAAATCTGCAATAGGTATCTCTTTCATCTCTCATCCTTTTTGTAAATGAGTATTTTTTTCTAATGTGAAAAACCAGATTAAACATAGCCACAAAAAAAATATTTGAACTAATAGTTCTCTCCCAAGGCAGAATAACTAAAAGTTTCTCCTGTTCCTGCTGGATCAACTTTCTAGCATCAAATCATCAGAATCTCACTTCTGGTGACAGTAGATTCATTATTCTGAGTCAGTGGTAGATGTCCTCAGGTTTCTTTCTCTTTCTACAGGCCACTGATCTTGAGCTTATTATTCGATGTGTGAAAATTCAGAAGACCAAGTTTTCATCTCACTTTTAACAATTGTAGATGCTTAATTTGCAGTATTTCAATTGGCTATGCATGGCCAGAGTTAGCTGATAAAGATGTTTCTCCAGGGTTTGGCTTTTTTTTTTTTTTTTTGAGCATTCATATTAAATACATTTTGCTGCTATTTTAGTCCTGTATTTCAAAATACTTAACTAATTTATCTAATGTCAATTTAAGATGCCCAGCAGTATGGAAATTTATTGAAAAGTACATTTGTAACGTTGGGGAAAATGTTCATTTTGCCTCACATATGGCAGAACATTAATAAAAGGAATGGAGAGAGATGAAACATGAAAGAAATAGAAGCTTTTCAAAAGAAGAAGGGAATTAGCTGAAACTGAGGAAGAAAATGAAAATGATGCTGGAAATGTGCTGTTCATTTGAGGGGAAAGAAAGCAAAAGCTAAAATGGGTGGTAATATATGGCCAGAGGCTTTATTTAGACAGCTTTTATTATTCACTGAGTCCTTATAAATTTCATTCTGATTTTTAGCAATGAGTAGTCAACATGTTCAGAGCTACTGTCCTTCCCTTGACTTGTCAGTTAGTCAATAATTTCTCAATTTTAAATGCTTTCTTAACTGCTACCTGTAGTAATGTAAATTAAAGTAAATTGAGATGAGTTGTCATTCACATTCGTTTTTCAGCTTCTGCTTTGCCTTGATAAAAGGAGGGAAAAAATCAGAAGGGCTAAAACCAAGGACAAGTGAGTTTCAAATGCACTGTAGTATGAACAGCTTAAATTAAGATAAAACTATGTGTAGTACTGAAGAAATGGGTTAAATCCTTAACCTTGTACAGTGAAGGGGTGAATATAAAATACAGTGAACACATTTTTTCCAAGTCATCTTGTCAAAAATATTTGTTTCCTTGTATTAATATAGTGGCAGCTACTCATAAATATAATGATGTCAAGTTCACATCAAGAAGCACAAAATATAATTGAAAAGTTTCATCTTGTTTGTCTCAAGTTGGAGATGGTCTTTCTCCTTGCTTTGGAGCACTTAGCTCCAAGAAGGAAGAGTTTTTCACTAGAGGACTTGTGGAAATTTTAATACAGAATACACTTTAAAAAGAATGGAATGGAATAGAATAGAATAAACCAGGTTGGGAGAGACCTTCAAGANCCTCAAGTTGTGCCGGGGGAAGTCTAGGCTGGATGTTAGGAGGAAGTTATTGGCAGAGAGAGTGATTGGCATTGGAATGGGCTGCCCAGGGAGGTGGTGGAGTCACCGTCCCTGGAAGTGTTCAGGAAAAGCCTGGATGAAGCACTTAGTGCCATGGTCTGGTTGACTGGTTAGGGCTGGGTGCTAGGTTGGACTGGATGATCTTGGAGGTCTCTTCCAACCTGGTTGATTCTATTCTATTCTAAAACATAAAGTGTAATCTATAAAAGTCTCTACAAAAACCTGTTTATCCACATTCCATAAAAGAGTTGTGGTATGCTGTATAGAAAATATCCAGTTAAATAAATAGGAATTGATAATTTCTGTTAGGAAACACTGAGCTGAAAACATGCACTGAACAGTAAGTATAACAAATATGATAGTTTCCAGATAAATGAATGAATAAAACTCTTGTAATCTAGTAAAGAGGAAAACAAAGTAAACATAATTAAGACTGACTTGTACAAAAGGTATTCCAAGCCATCATTCCTAACGTGGAATTTTACACAGAAAGTACTAAGAAGCTGAATAGAAGCCAGCAATATGCCTTCCTGTCACAGGCAGCCAACAACCTCCAGAGCTGTGGTAGGCAATGCTCTCTGTTCATTGAGGTGATCCAGGGGAACGTATCTGGCTGATGAGTGTAATGATGGGATCCCTAGTGCAAGAAAGACATGGTCAAGTTGAAATGAGTCCAGATAAGGGTTACAACCATGAGTGAGGGACTCTTGCGTCTGACATAGGAGGAGAGGCTGAGAGGATTGGGACTGTTCAGCTGGGGCTGTTCAGCCTGAAGAATTAAGTTATTAATAACTATTTATTAATGCAAAATTATTTTATTAACTTATTTACAGGGTCTTTTGTGCTCAGTTGTGCAAATAGATTACAGAATGTGTACAGTACATAGAGCAGTACCAAACCATTTCAAACAATTTGAGGATGTCTGGGGACTTGAATATCTCCCCTATGAAGAGAGACTGAGAAACCTGGGGCTGTTTAGTTTGGAGAAGAGAAGACTGAGAGGAGATCTTATCAATGTGTACAAATATCTGAGGGGTGGGTGTTAAGTGGATAGGGCCAATCTCTTTTCAGTGGTCAGCAGCAACAAGACAAGGACAATGGCTACAAATTGAAACACAGAAGGTTTCACCTCAACATGAGGAGAAACCTCTTTACAGTGAGGGTGACAGAGCACTGGAACAGGCAGAGAGGTTATGGAGTCTCCCTCGCTGGAGACTTTCAAAACCCAGCTAGATGTGTTCCTTGAGCAAACTACCCCAGATGATCCTGTCTTGGCAGGGAGGCTGGACTCGATGATCTCTGGAGGTCCCTTCCAACCTTGAAAGTTCTGTGATTCTGTGAATTCAGCAAAACTAGCAAAATCCAAACTTTTGGAAAGTGCTTCTTGCAGTGCAATGTGCCGCTTACCCTCCAGGGGAATTCGAAAGGCCCCTTTCTGCTAAGGCAGAAGGCACAATTACAGAGTAAACAGAACCAAAGCAAAGCATTTTAATTACAAAAAGGCTTTCCAGAGTATTTACTCACAAATCAGTTCTTTCCAGATTTCTAGGGCTACATTATAGCCAGGACAGTATCCAAAACACTTGGAGGGGTGCTTTCAAAGGTATGGTAACCAGTAAAGCTTGTAAAGGCCTCTGGCAGGGTGTCTGGGCTTTGCAGGGTTCCTGACTGGGTCTTGATCCACTCTCAGACAGACGGTGCCCTTCCCAGGGCTCCAGGCTTGGCATGGAGGTTTGTAGGTGTGCAGGCAAGCATGATGTCTTGCTGCTTGGCAGTAATCTGCTTTCTCTCACAACAGAGACTGAGATGAGGTCTGTGTAAATGAGCTCTGCAGCTAGGAGCAGGTTACTTGCTTTCAACAGCTGCGACTGCTAGTGGCAGTAACGCAGCTTGCTTGAAGGCAGTTGACTCTCCCAATCTTACCCCTGTTTTTGGCCTACCGTGACAGGAATGTCTGAGGGACTTGGGGTTTTTCAGACTGGAGAAAGGAGAGTGAAGGGTGACCTTACTGGTTTCTACAACTATCTGAGTGAAGGTTGCAGTGAGGTAAGTCTTTTCTCCCTTGTATCAACTAATAGAAAGAAAGCAAATGGCCTGAAGTTGTGTCAGGGGGAATTTAGAGTGGATATTAAGAAAAAAAAATCTTTACTGAACAAGCAGTCAGGCATTGGAATAGGCTGCCTAGAGAGGTGGTGGGGTTCAGATCCTTGGAGGTGTTAAAAACATCTGCAGGTGTAGTTTGAGACATGGTTTAATGGCCATAGCGGTGTTACATCGATGTTTGTACTCTATGATCTTAGAGGTCTTTTCCAACCAGAACAATCACATGATTCAATGAAGCTGAGGATAATATCTTTGGTTATTTGTTTTTTAACTAAATCAGAGGAAAATGTCCTATAGTTGTTTTGTTTTGGTTTTGTTTTTTTCAACTAATAGAACCATTTTATTTACAGGATACAGGCGTGAACAACTGATTCCCTTTATTTGATTTGCTTTATTGTAAATTAAGACTAAGTAATCTGAACATTTGGGTTTGGTTTTTTGGTTGTTTTTTTTTTTTTCCTGGTTTGTTTGAGGAAGAGTTTGACTTTGTCAGGTAACCAAACAGGAAGGGGATAAAAGTTGCATTTATGGGTTTTTTTCCATAGCTTTGCATGCCTAGAGAGAATTCTCACCAGAACACAATATCCTGGCTGGTAAACAGGTACAAATATGCTGCTGGTATTAAATAACAGTGGTGATCCTACTTAGTCACGAATTGCAAGCATCAGAACTACTTCCAGAAACCAGAATAGTCCAATGACTTCTTTCTTGTTGTTTTTACTGTCCAACATAGCTGAAATATCAGTCTATGACAAAACCACATCTACTTTCTCCTGCTAGTCTAAGGTACTGCAGTCCAAACATTGCGTTCGGCATATCAGCTAAGTCTGTTACCGAAGACAATGTGTTACAGTTGTATACAGACCTAAGGAATCTAAAGAAATATCTCAATACTGCTGAGAAAATGTTAAAGTGATCTGATGGGGAACAGCTCATTCTGCACTTTTTAGGATTTATCAGTCTTACCCTTCAGATAATCCTAAGGTTTATTGTAATTTATTTCTACTAGACAAAATTAGCTGCGTACTATGGTGTATTGATTCTCTTCCTACAGTTACTTTGATGCCTACTGCTGAAGTGAGCACATGGTACCATAAATCACAGAGTGGTTTGGGTTGGAAGGGACCTTCCAACTTCTAACCATCACTTGACCATCCAGTTCCAGCTCCTCTACCGTGGGCAGAGACACCGCCCACTAGACCAGGCTGCTCAAGGCAATGTTGATTACCTCAACCTGTTTCTAGGCTTGAGTTCTGGGCCCTTCAATTTAAGAAAGATGATGAGGTGCTGGAAGGTGTCCAGAGAAGGGCAGCAAGGCTGGTGAGGGGCTGGAAGCACAGCTCTGTGAGGAGAGGCCGAGGGAGCTGGGGGTGTGCAGGCTGGAGAAGAGGAGTCTCAGGGCAGAGCTCATTGCTGTCTACAGCTACCTGAAGGGAGGCTGTAGCCAGGTGGGGTTGGACTCTGCTGCCAGGCAACAAGGGACCACACGAGAGGGCACAGCCTCAAGCTACACAGGGGCAGGTTCAGGATGGATGTTAGGAAGCAGTTCTTCACAGCAAGTGATTGGCATTGGAATGGGCTGCCCAGGGAAGTGGTGGAGTCCCCATCCCTGGAGATGCTTAAGAGGAGGCTTCATGAGGCACTTAGTGCCATGGATTAGTTAATTGGGTTAGGTGATAGGTTGGCCTTGATGATCTTAGAGGTCTTTTCCAACTTGGTTAATTCTGTGTTCCTCATCACTCTGACATAATTAATATTTATTTCTTAAAAGCCATTTTCCTTACACAGAGTTCACAGAATAACTGTGCTTAAAGCACTCCTGATATGTGCCAGATGCTACAAAATAAAGATGATGACATGGATTTTTTCAGGATCCTGTATTCTAGGCAGCAGCTGATTTTTATCTTAATAACCTTCCAGGATTTCTGTTAAGCCTCAAATCCCTTCTCAATAAGGATGCTTATACAAAACCTCAGCAGTCTCTTTGGTGTTTCAGAGTATACAAAACCTTATGTACAAATACATGTATAATTAGAATCATAGAATGATAGAATGGTTTAGCTTGGAAGGGACCTCAAGGATCATCCAGCTCCAACCCCCTGCCATAGGCAGGGACACCTCCCACTAGAGCAGGTTGCTCAAGGCCTCATCCAGCCTGGCCTTAAACGCCTCCAGGGAGGAGGCATCCACAGCCTCCCTGGACAACCTGTGCCAGTGTCTTACCACCCTTACTGTAAAGAACTTCCTCCTAACATCCAGTCTAAATCTCCCCTCTTCCAGTTTAAA
>WAAF01019555.1:22225-50909 GCA_013400475.1 Tricholaema leucomelas
TACATTGTGCCAGCTGTAAATATAAGCTTCATTCAAATTTCCAGAGCCGACTGAGTCTAGTCTGGGTGATTTCTAAAAGTGGGGGGGGCGGGGGACACCCAAACCATCACAGTTACCTCTAAAAGAAAAAGTCTGTTTTCTGGTTGCACCTCCCAGACTGAAACAATCTGTTTCAAACACAAGCTAGCTGAATGCTCCAAGAATTATTTATCAGGAGCAGAATAGCCTGGTTGGGATTTCTGCCTGCCTCAGGACACTTAAGTTAATCTTGCCGTTTGCATTCACCAGACAGTATCATAAGGAATGGGCTTTCAAAACCAGTATTATTGTGCTGAATTTAGACAACCCATACTACATTGTAAAATTACTGGTCTTTAAAATAAAACCATAGGATCTGTGCAGAATTCTTTCTGTAGCAAGTGTTTGCACATATCATATACCTGAAATGATACAAGCAAATGTTATGTTTTTCAGATAATTTTAAAATGCAAATTATTTTGTTCTCATATAATAATTCTTACATTGATTTATTATCCATTTCTATACACCAATTTTTGCAGCTATACTTTTTAACTTACAGTAGCCTTTTACAGCTCAGCTCTCCTGGAACAACCATCAATAATATAAAGCATCCTTATAACAGATTCTGTGCTCTTTTGGAAGATATCATGCTGAGATAGTACTTGTCTATTGACCTGTCATTAAAGTGGTATTGAAAACTATGGGTTAGATTTGCTGATTCATTTCCCTTCACTCCATAAATCTGACAGCTGTATTTGGAGGTTACTGTGAGCTCCCATGCATGCACTGTGGAACACCAAAGGTCTGACAGCTTCTAAATTTTTCACTCTGTAGGACTCAGAATTTGGTAGAGGAGTTTCAGAAAATTCAAATTGCAGAGTAGTCTCTTCTTTTTTAGGTGACTTCACTATCTTTCAATCATCTTCTTGCTCAGCAGGACCATTGTGGAAGCCTGTTACTCTTTCTGTGAAAGCATAATCCCTCTCACTATGTGCACTCAACCTTAGCTTCTCTCCTGCCTTTTTGGTTTATATTTTGTTATCTCTTTTCCTATCATCTGTCTGGTAGGTAAAATTATCATGCACTCCAATATTACCTATACCCCTTAAGCATTTTATGTTTCCATTAAATCATAGTGTGTTACAATTTGTCCCTTGGGCAGTATCAGTAAAGTTTGTGCAAAGTTTTTAATCTGTCCTTGACACCTTGGAGAAACACATAATAGGAAAAATGTTTTGTTCCCACAGCTCAGTATGATGGAGCACCTCTGCTATGAGGACAGGCTGAGAGAGTTGGGGCTCTTCAGCCTGGAGAAGAGAAGGCTTCGAGGAGACCTTAGAGTGGCTTTCCAGTATCTGAAGGGAGCCTACAGGAAGGCTGGGGAGGGACTATTTACACGGTCTAGTAATGTCAGGACGAGGGGGAATGGGTTTAAGCTGGAAGAGGGGAGATTTAGACTGGATGTTAGGAGGAAGTTCTTTACAGTGAGGGTGGTAAGACACTGGAACAGGTTGTCCAGGGAGGTTGTGGATGCTTCCTCCCTGGAGGTATTGAAAGCCAGGCTGGATGAGGCCTTGAGCAACCTGCTCTAGTGGGAGGTGTCCCTGCCTATGGCAGGGGGTTGGAGCTGGATGATCCTTGAGGTCCCTTCCAACCTAAACCATTCTATGATTCTATGAAACTATTATAAGGCAGTGGTCTATGTATGAAGTTATATTCTAGATGTGAGGACAGTTGTTTCTTTTACTTGCCAATGTCTTTAGGATCCAAATTTCATGTCATTCCTTCTTACATTGTTCTTCCACATAAAACTTTCTCAAAGTTACTGCCAGCTTCAATGGTAAAAGCTACCACTGTACACAATCCTTTTTTATGATTCCTCTCCTTTGGTTGTGCTGGTGCAATTATTTATTAAGCTGTACTGTGTCCTAAGACAGGGAACTGAGAGAGGAGAAAAAAGAGAAAAACAAATCTATTGGATCAATTTGACCTGGGTTAATGTCTTCATTTGGTTCATATAATTATCCACTGTGATGGTTTGGGTGTCCCCCGCCCCCCCACACTTTTAGAAATCACCCAGACTAGACTCAGTCGGCTCTGGAAATTTGAATGAAGCTTATATTTACAGCTGGCACAATTTACAAGCAGATATTTACAGTATATACAGTTATAGACAGAAATACACAAGGTAAAAAAGGTAATACAAACACAATTCCCCTCCCAGAAACCTGAGTCCCCAGGAGGGGCTCTCAACCCCCTCACCTTCCCCCTACCCCTCTCAACCTTACCCCAGTCCTAAGGAAGAATGGAGGTTCAACCAAGAGGGTTAAAAAGCAAGGTGAAGCAGCCAAGCAAAAGGAGGGTGAGGTTAGAAAGCGAGATGGAGTCCAGCCAGCAGCCTCAGCTTCTCCCCAGCAGGCAAAGCTCCCCAGCGAAGAGAAGAAGCAAGTGAAGTAATCTTTGGTTTTCCTTTCTTCTTTTGTATACGTCTCAGCAAGACTGTGAGGGAAGTAGACCTCACCGCTGCTTTCATTTTACAGCCTATCATCTAGTTCTTCTCACCAAAACATGCTAGCTAGGCTCAAACTAGTACATCCACCCACCAAAAAAAAAACTATAAATAAACAACAACAAAAAAAAAAAAAATCAAAAACCCCAAAACCCAAACAAAAAACCCCAAGCAACAACAGCACAAACAAACAAACAAACAAACAAATAAAAAGAAGACAATTTGCTAAACAGCAGATGAGAGAATAGATAAAAAGTAGAGAAAACAGAAAGATTAGTATGTAGCAAGTTGGGTTTTTTCCAACATCCTAAATATCATGCAATGTAGTGTTCACTTAAGTTTACTCTGGTGCAGGTCACCTAATAGATCAATATTTTCAGGATTCTTTAAATTGGATAGCTGTTAATTTTCTTAATTGACTTAATAATCACCTCTGCTATATAACTGACTAAGCTTATCACTTACAAGGCAATTATAACTATAAAAGAAACAGAAACTAAACCAACCAACCCCCCAGACCAATGGTAAAACATTAGAACATGTAGAACAGAAGTGATCTGACAGATTAACACATCAACATTAACCTGCTTAAAATGTAGATATATTTCAGTTATCTGTGTAATCTTACTATAGACAATTACTGCAATCTGTATAATCTAATAGAATCAGAAAAGGAGCTCATATCTTCTAAAAATAACCACATAGAGCTCATTTAATTTGCAAAGGTCAATGTGTAGTGACACTTGAGATGAAGTAGGATAATCAAGTTTGGGAAATTAAACTTAGATATCTACCATCATTCCAGAACACTTACAGTACCGTCAAGGATAGAGGTGTTGAAAAAAAGCACTAAATATGAAAGCTAGGTACCTTAATGTCACCTAATTTTTTCTTCATCAGGATCAAAACATTTCTAATTTGTCCAAACTCAGAAATTCTGTGATCAGGAAAGCTGAATCTACCAAACTGATTGATAAAGGAGATGTCAGATATTTATAAATTGCACTGAAATAATAATAGAGTAATTGAACAAGGTGAAAAATACCATCTCCACCTGGAGACTACTGACAAGTGGGTCAGTGCTGGGACCAGTGCCATTAACATCTTTGTCAGCAATACAGACAGAGGAATTGAGTGCACCTTCAGCAAGTTTGCAGAAGACACCAAGCTGTGTAAAACAGTCAACTTGCTAGAGGGCAGGGATGCCATACAGAGGGACCTAGACAGGCTGGAGAGGTGGTCCCAGGCTAAACTAAACTATCTACTAAAGCTATCTTATACTAAAGATAGCTAAACAATAAGTACCTAAGGATCAAGTAAAATTGTTGCTCACTGTATAGGGGGAATAAAATCTTGTTACTGCCATGAGAAACTTACAAAGTAAATTGACAAGGTAAAAGGAAAAAGGGCAACAAAGCACAAACATCAGACATAATATGGTATTTTCTCCTGTCTGGCTGTGTTCCTGTGCAACCTGATTTAGGCAAATCTGCTTTAGCAGAAGGGTTGGACTAAATGATTGTCAGAGGTCTAATTAGCCTCAAACCAGCACACTTATGGTTGTGGTTTACTAAGTTGTTAAGAATGAAATGTTGTCAGTGATATGAAGAATCAGTGAAACACCTTTAACCATTATTTAATCATAAAAACCATATTGCAATCTGTTCAACCATTTTTATTCAGCAAAATTTGAATAGTAAATTCTGAGTTACTTATTCATCATTTTCTTACCTGTTAAGTAATCTTGGCTTTCCTGAAGTCAATGTCAGTTTATACTTTTAAAAAACATTTACACTATATTCCAGTAAATAACTGGATTATTCTACAGATACCAGGTGGTTTGGTTGAGGTGCTGGAACATGTCCAGAGAAGAGCAACAACGCTGGTGAAGGGCCTGGAACACAAACCCTATAAGGAGAGGCTGAGGGAGCTGGGGTTGTTTAGCCTGGAGAAGAGGAGGCTCAGGGAAGACCTCATTGCTGTCTGCAACTACTTGAAGGGAAGTTGTAGCCAGGTGGGGGTTGGTCTCTTCTTCCAGACAACCAGCAATAGAACAAGGGGACACAGCCTCAAGTTGTGCCAGGGGAGGTCTAGGCTGGATGTTAGGAGGAAGTTGTTGGCAGAGAGAGTGATTGGCATTGGAATGGGCTGCCCAGGGAGGTGGTGGAGTTGTCATCCCTGGAGGTGTTCAAGAAAAGCCTGGATGAGGCACTTAGTGCCATCATCTGGTTGACTGGCTAGGTCTGGGTGCTAAGTTGGACTGGATGATCTTGGAAGTCTCTTCCAACCTGGTTGATTCTATTCTATTCTATTTTTATTGTTAGTATCAGCCTCCATTAATCTGGTCATTAGCTATTATGAGTTTACTTTTGTGAGTAACATGATAAAGGACTGAGATATACCTCCCTAGCCAGTCACATAAATTTCATGATGAAAGCACTGCATATCTTAATCTATATTCTTAATAAAGCTTGCTTACTTCAAAAAGCAAGGAACTTCTTAAAGTTAAGATGCAACCAAAAAAAAAGCAACCCAAAAACCCAAGCCAAAACTAACCCCCATCCCTAAAGCACTTATCTTCTCATTTATATAGAAAAAAAAAAAAAACAAGAAAAGAAAAATAGGAAAGCAAACTGAAAACATAACTCCTATTATTAACAATAGATATGTCAATTACTAACATGTAATTATCCCAGTTGTGTTGCAATTAGTATAATGATGTGCACCACTAAACTTGCCAACCAGCTTCCTCTACATCCTCTAAAATCTGTTATCTCTAATGATTTCCTAAACATTGATATGCAATACCAGAAAGCCCATTTTTAATAGCTCAGACCACTTGTTTTACACTTCTTTAGAGAATAGTATTCTAAATGAAGGCTGTTCAATACCAGATAGAAAGACACTTCGATTTTAAGTGCTTAAACACTACCTGTGCTGTCTGTTGTACATGGAAATAAATTTCAGGAGTACTATTCTGCTTTCAAAAGTTTGCTGCCTTTGAAGTCAGTAGGATTTCTTAGCTGAGGCCAAAAGAGAAAGGTATACAAAGACTGAAGGATAACACTGAATTGCTCTGTATTTCAAAATCTTTCATTGCCATGCATAAATGTGGTGATCCACATGTTAAACACAAAAGTCACAACTGCTGTATTACATGCACTATAATACTGGGCAAATTGCTATCTGGTACAGTCTACCATAAATCTTTACAACTGGCATCTAAGTTTTCAATCTATTAAAAAACTTAGACATTTCAAATCAATTTATAAAAGGCAATTTTGCTTTGTGCTGATCTGATTTTTTTTCTCCTGTAGAATCAAAAACACTAACAGAATCTTAGTATCATTGAATCATTTCTGTTGGTAAAGACCCTTAATATTGATTCCAACTACAAACCTAACACTGCCAAATTCAACAACTAACCATGTCTTTAAGCACCATAACTACAGGTCTTCCAGGGACAGTGTTGTGATCCAACATCACAAGAAGGGTTCACAGCAAGTTCTTTAGGGATGTCTAAGTGAGGTGAGACAAACTGACATTGAAATTACTAGAATGATTACAGATTTATTAATTACATGTTTGTTCAGATAATTTTGATCACACAGTGGTTCTTAAAGCAGGCAAAATAGTTACCTAGTATGTGCCAGACAGAGAAAAAAGAGTCGAGGGAGAAGTGAGATAAGAGAAGAGATATGAGGAGAAAAGTATCACTACTCAAGAGTTCCCATGGTATTCTGCATGCTCTATTTCTTCTTGGTGGTGGGTGTACACTGGCAGTTCACTCTGCTGCCTTTTGTTTCTAAATTCCCTTTCATAGAATCATAGAATCATAGAATGGTTTAGATTGGAAGGGACCTCAAGGATCATCCAGCTCCAACCCCCTGCCATAGGCAGGGACACCTCCTACTAGAGCAGGCTGCTCAAGGCCTCATCTAGCCTGGCTTTCAATACCTCCAGGCCCACAACCTCCCTGGGCAACCTGTGCCAGTGTCTCACCACCCTCACTGTAAAGAACTTCCTCCTAACATCCAGTCTAAATCTCCCCTCTTCCAGCTTAATCCCATTCCCCCTCGTCCTGACATTACCAGACCTTGTAAACAGTCCCTCCCCAGCCTTCCTGTAGGCTCCCTTCAGATACTGGAAAGCCACTCTAAGGTCTCCTCGAAGCCTTCTCTTCTCCAGGCTGAAGAGCCCCAACTCTCTCAGCCTGTCCTCATAGCAGAGCTGCTCCAGCCCTCTGATCATCTTCGTGGCTCTCCTTTGGACCCGCTCCAGCAGTTCCATGTCCTTCTTGTATTGGGGGCTCCAGAACTGCACACAGTACTCCAGGTGGGGTCTGACGAGAGCAGAGTAAAGGGGGAGAATCACCTCCCTTGCCCTGCTGGCCACACTTCTCTTGATGCAGCCCAGCACTCGGTTGGCTGTCTGGGCTGCATGTGCACACTGCCGGCTCATGTTGAGCTTCTCGTCGACCCAGACCCCCAGGTCCTTCTCCTCAGGGCTGCTCTCCAGCCATTCATCACCCAGCCTGTATCTGTGCCTGGGATTGCACCGACCCAGGTGCAGGACCTTACACTTGGCCTTGTTAAACGTCATGAGGTTGGCCTGGGCCCACCTCTCCAGCCTGTCCAGGTCCCTCTGGATGGCATCCCTGCCCTCCAGCAAGTCAGCTGTGCCACACAGCTTGGTGTCATCTGCAAACTTGCTGAGGGTGCACTCAATTCCTCTGTCCATATCACTGACAAAGATGTTAAAGAGCACTGGTCCCAGCACTGACCCCTGAGGAACACCACTTGTCACCGGTCGCCAGGTGGACATTGTGCCATTGATCACCACTCTCTGCATGCGACCATCCAGCCAATTCCTTATCCAGTGAGTGCTCCACCCATCCAGTCTGTGCTTTTCCAGTTTGGTGACCAGGATGTCATGTGGGACAGAGTCAAATGCCTTACTCAGGTTCATTGTCCACCTAGGGATTGTTGATAGATGTGGTCCTATAACAAGATGGATCATGCACTGTTCGTATAATGTGCAGAGCCATTGGGACCCCAGTCTAACCGAGCCATTCTTTGGGTGCCTGCACATAGCATTTTTGATGGTCACAAAAGCATGAACTCTCCAAATATTACAGTTGACTGCTGCTCCACCTTTTTGCAGCCTCAATTGTGAAGGTAGCAACAACTACCTTGAGTTGGCACAGGCATATGCACCTAAGAGTTGTCTGAGTCGCAATGTCCTGTTCTACGTTGCTTGAATACAAAGAGAGGCGAGCAGAGAAGCATCTGTTTGAGAGAAACTTCTATGACAATGCATCTTCCACAGATAGTAACTCAGGCATTTCTCCAAGGAGCCTTTTCCAAAGCTTGACAAACTTTTCAGTGAAGAAATTTACCTAACATCCAATTTAAATCTGTTCTGGCAAACCTTGAGGCCATTTGCTCTTGTTCTATCACTTGTTACCTGTGAACAACCTGTTCTAGAAGGAGATGTCCCTGTCAATGGTGGGGGGTTGGAACTAAATGATCTTTGAGGTCGCTTCCAACCTAAACCATTCTATGACTCTATGAAATGAAACCAGCACCCACCTCTTCTGCAGTCACTTTCCAGACAGTTGTAGGAAGCAATAGGGTTTACCCCGAGCCTTCTTTTCTCCAGGCTTAACAAGTGAAGCTCACTCAATTGCTCCTCACAGGACTTGTGCAGCCCTTCTTGTGACACACTCCAATATCTCAATGCCTGTCTTATAGCGAGTGGCCTAAAAGCGACCACACTGTTACTGCATAAGAAGGCCCTTGAATTCTCCTAGACTGTTTGCTTGTGGTTTAGAAGCAGTAAGTTTCTTATTTCATTTGAGCAGTGATAGTCAAAGGTGACTTGAAAAAAAATATTGTTACTTACATTTCTGCTTCACATCTCATGAGTTTCTGACAGTTGCTAGCTGTAAACCTGTATAAATGAAATTGTAATGCTCCAGTTGGCAACATCTGACCCTTCAGATAGTTGTATAATATGCTTTCAAATCATCTCTGTAGGGACATCTCTGGAAAGAGGGGTGGGGGATTGCCATGGCCTGATAGAAATCTGTGATTTATTAATTTATCTGTACAGGATTTAGAAGGAAATTGGATATCATTACAAAGCAGTTGCTTTTACCAGGTTTGACCCAGGTCACAGAGGCTTCGGAGTGTTAACGGCAGCGTTTGCCTGTCTCAAGTAAATTGCTAGGGAATGACTTTGCTAGGTGAAATTGCTTTTAAATAGACACTGATGATAGCATGCTGTAGGTTCTCAACATATTTACTGACCACACAAACATAGAAGGTATTTAATCCCCGAATTAAAACAAACAAATAAAACAGATGAAGCTATGTAACACATTAAAAAAAAAAAAAGAAATGTTATAGGGAAGAAATATACTATAAATATGAGACTACCTTTGAGTATCAGACTGTTTTATAATTCAATTTTCAAACAGAGAGATTAATATGTGATTACCTAATCTGATGCAGTAGTCAAAAGAAATATCAAGAAGGTATTTTGTTGGAAAACAAAGAAGACATAATTGGTGGCAACCAGCAATGGTTTCAGCAAGGGCTAATCATGCCTAGGAAATTTTGTGGATTTTTATAATGAAGTCACAACAACAGTGGATAAGGGATGGGTAACTGATGTCATCTACCTGGATCTGAGTAAGGCATTTGACTCTGTCCCACATGACATCCTGATCACCAAACTGGAAAAACATGGACTTGATGGGTGGAACACTGCTGGATGAGGAATTGGCTGGATGGTTGCACACAGAGAGTTGTGATCAACAGCACAATATCCACCTGGAAACCAGTGATAAGTGACATCCCTCAGGGATCAGTGCTGGGACCAGTGCTGTTTAACATCTTTGTCAGCGATATGGACATCAATGCAATATGGAATCAAGCGCACCCTCAGCAAGTCTGCAGATGACACCAAGCTGGGTGGCACAGTCAACTTGCTAGAGGGCAGGGATGCCATCCAGAGGGACCTGAACAGGCTGAAGAGGTGGGCCCAGGCCAACCTCATGAAATTCAACAAGACCAAGTGTAATGTCCTGTACCTGGGTCAGCGCAATCCCAAGCACAGATACAGGCTGGGTGGCAAATGGCTGGAGAGCAGCCCTGAGGAAAAGGGCCAGGGGGTCCTGCAAGAATGTCTTTACAACTGGTTACTGATTCTGAATTTTCTAAGGTTGTTCAAATCATTCTGATGCCTGTACACACATTCTGCAAAGCTAGTTTTCCAGCCACATAACTCAATCTGTGTGCATTGACTGTAAATAGGTTTGGGGAATTGGTTTTATATTTATTTTTTTTTATCAGCCTCGTTGTAATTCATATTTAATTGCAATACCACATCAGGAGCAGAATTCCTCAGTATTACTGTCTGCAGCTTTAATATGCTCTTTGACAGCATAAATACTCAGTAAAATAAATATGTCTGCTTGTAACAAGGCAGCACATAAAGATAGATGTTCCTTCTCAAAAAATACAGCAATATAACCTTTTCTAACCTCTATAAACACTACATTTTTGTCAAAATTTGGTTTAATTTTTTTCTGCAGGTAGGACTTTTGTCTACAGAAAGTGCATAGAAGCCAACATTTACTCTTGCATATAAAGTCAGAATAAAGAGCTTGTGAGTCTCATGCTACAATGGCATCCTGGCCTGTATCAGGAACAACGTGGTCGGTAGGACAAGGGAGGTTATTCTTGCCCTGTACTCAACACTGGTCAGGCCACACTTTGAGTACTGTGTCCAGTTCTGGGCTCCTCAATTCAAGAGAGATGTTGAAGTGCTGGAAGGTGTCCAGAGAAGGGTGACAAAGCTGTTGAGGGGCTTGGAACACAAACCCTATGAGGAGAGGCTGAGGGAGCTGGGGGTGTTTAGCCTGGAGAAGAGCAGGCTCAGCGGGGGGACCTCATTGCTGTCTACAACTACCTGAAGGGAGGCTGTAGCCAGGTGGGGGTTGGTCTCTTCTCCCTGTCTCTCTTGGATGACATATTCATCATTCTGTGAGTATTTTTGTCTCACCTTCTCAACTAAAGATTGTGTAAGTACTCTTTAAAACTCCCACTGCTCAAGGTTCTTCTCTTTACGGGTAACAAACACAGCATGGATGATTAGTCACAGTAATAACAATAAGTATATAAGTAAAGGTTTTTTGGTTATTTCTGTACATTTTTTTGTTTGCTTATGTTTTTTGACATTATGAATGTCATGTCTAAAGTGAATTAATGCTGACAAGAATTGCACATTGAATTACTGCTGCACCACAAAATAACAAAGCATCAGCAATCATCTTTGCTTGGGAGGATTTTCATCATATAGGATAAGCTAAATCCATTGTATAGAACATAATTTTTGCAGGTATTTATGAATTTGACTTTATTTCAAGAGAGGAAAAAGATATTATTTCAATTTACTGTCCTGCTATCCTCCATCACAGTAAGATTCTTTAAATTCATACTAAGCAGTCAATCACAGCCTTAATGGGACTTTATATATAAAGAGACACAAAGTCCCACACAAAAGAATTCAGAGAATAGAATAGAATGATAGAATAGAATCAACCAGGTTGGAAGAGACCTCCAAGATCATCCAGTCCAACCTAGCACCCAGCCCTAGCCAGTCAACTAGACCATAGCACTAAGTGCCTCATCCAGGCTTTTCTTTCCTCTCTCCACATCTAATTCCTTTCTTTTGGGAAAGAAGGGGGAAGAGGGAAGGGCACTTTGTACAATTGTTATTGGTTCCATCAAATTTATTTGAGTCTCTGGAAATCTAAATTAGGCTATTTTAAGTAACCTGTATTTTAATATCAGAATAGCTTATTGTGCTTCAGACTGTATTTGATAAATTAATAAATCCAGGTTTGTATCAATGGTTGTATCCAGACACTTATAATCAATTTATTGCAAAGTGTAGAAAGGGTTTTACTCATTTGAGCCATTACTCATTTAAGCCTTTGCCAGTGTTGGGGATAGTGTGGCCAGCAGGAGTAGGGAAGTGATTGTGCCCTTGTACTCAACACTGGTAAGGCCACTCAAGTACTGTGTTCAGTTTTGGGCCACACTCTACAGGAAAGACATTTATTTGCTGAAGAGTGTCCAGAGAAGAGCAATGAAGGGTGAAGAGTGTAGAGATCAGCTCTTGTGAGGAGCAGCTTAAGAAATTGGGGTTGCTGTGGTATGGAGAAGATGCTGAAGGGAGACTTCATTGCTCTCTACAACTACCTGAAAAGAAGCTGTGGTGACTTGTGTTTGTCTCTTCTCCCTAGTATCAAGTAATAGAACAAGAGAAAATGCTGGGGTAGGTTTAGTTTGGGTATTAGAAAAAAAATCTTAACTGAAAGAGTGGTCAGGCATTGGAATAGATTGCCCAGAGTGGTGGTGGAGTCATTGTCTCTGGATATGTAAAAGAAATAAGTATAGATGGTGCTTCAGGACATAATTTACAGGCCATGGTGGTAGCTTGATGGTTGAGACTCTATCTTTGAGGTCTTTTTCAGATGAAAAAAAATATTATGACTATATGATTTATTTATCTAGGAAACTATTTAGACTACAAGGCTGAAAAGGCCTTAAATTTACTAGTCAAAGTACTTTTTACTTTACAACCACTGTTAGCCAAGATCCAGCTCACCTTTGCTATGACTTAAACTATCGATGTGTTCTGTGCTATGACTTAAACTATGGATGTGTTCCAGTGAAGTAGGCCTAATTTACAGAGAATACAAAACCAAATGCTTGACACTGAACATTAAAACTTTGGAGAAATTCTGAATCAGGTTACTCATATATTTGAGGTGTCTGGCCTGGCTGAATAGGGACCTTTGGCTGGACCTCGAGAACAAAAGGAGAGTCTATGGCTTTTGGAAGAGGGGCTAGGTCTCTCATGAGGACTATAAAGCTTCAGTGAAACTATACAGGGAGAAAATTAGGGAAGCTAAAGCACAGCTAAAGCTCATGCTAGCTACAGCCATTAAGAGTAGTAAAAACATGTTTCTTTAAATTTGTTAATGGTAAAAGCAGGACAAGGTAAAATCTCCATCCTTTGTTGGATGCACAGGGAAATACTGTGACTAAGGACAAAAAAAGGCTGAGGTGCTTAATGCCTACTTTGCCTCAGTCTTTAGGACTGGAACTGGATGTTCCCTGAACACCCAGTCTCATGGACTAGGAGACAGGGAGGGGAAGCAGAATGAGGTCATCACAATAAATGAGGGAATGGGCAATGAAATATTATGCCACTTAGATACAGACAAGCCTGTGGGGCTGAATGGGCTACACCCCAGGGAGCTGAAGGAGTTAGTAAATGTGCTTGCCAAGCCAATTTCCATTCTTTACCTGAAGTCCTGGCTAACTGGAGAGATCTCAATGGACTGGAGGGTATCAAATGTAGCCCCAACCTACAAGAGAGGGAGAAAGGAGGATCTAGTAAACTATAGACCTGTCATTCTGACCTCAGTATCAGGGAAGGTCATGAAACAGTCATCTCAAATGCCATTACACACCATATAGAGGACAAACAGGGGACCAGGCCCTGGTTTATGGGTTTATGAAAGGCAGGTCCTGCCTGACAAACCTGACCTCCTTTTATGAGAAGATGACCCTCCTGGTGGATGAGGGAGAGGCTGTTTATATTGTCTACCTAGACTTTTAAAAAGCCATTGACACTGTTTCTCAGAGAATTCCCATGGGAAAAATTGACTGCTCATACCTCGGACGAGTACAGCACTGCTGGATAAAGCACTGGCTGGACAAGCAGGCCTACAGAGCGGTGCTCAATGGAGTTAAATCAACAACAACGTATTCCAAATCCTACCAAAAAGAGGCTATTGTCTATCTGATTAATTTTTCCAGGACAATCTTGTTTACAAGTGTATGAGTACTTATTTCAAGGTCAGGACATGATGCTATGAATTAGAACCATATTTTTTAGTTTTGACTTGCTGCTTGTAAATGTATCTTACTTCCTATCATCTGTCAAGTTATGAAAAACAATGTTTCTTCTTGTGAAAATATTGGCAAAAGAAGGTGAACTGCATATGTAGGTCCAAGAGCTCACTGCAAGCCTTATTAAATTTTTTTTACAGTCTAATAATACAATGAGCCAGCAGTGTGCCCAGGTGGCCAAGAGAGCCAATGGCATCCTGGCCTGCATCAGGAATGGTGTGGCCAGCAGGAGCAGGGAGGTCATTCTGCCCCTGTACTCTGCACTGGTTAGACCACACCTTGAGTACTGTGTTCAGTTCTGGGCCCCCCAGTTTAGAAGGGACATTGAGATGCTTGAGCGTGTCCAGAGAAGGGCGACGAGGCTGGTGAGAGGCCTCGAGCACAGCCCTACGAGGAGAGGCTGAGGGAGCTGGGATTGTTTAGCCTGGAGAAGAGGAGGCTCAGGGGTGACCTTATTGCTGTCTACAACTACCTGAGGGGTGGTTGTAGCCAGGGGGAGGTTGCTCTCTTCTCTCAGGTGGCCAGCGCCAGAACAAGAGGACACAGCCTCAGGCTGCGCCAGGGGAAATTTAGGCTTGAGGTGAGGAGAAAGTTCTTCACTGAGAGAGTCATTGGCTACTGGAATGGGCTGCCCAGGGAGGTGGTGGAGTCGCCGTCCCTGGAGCTGTTCAAGGCAAGATTGGACGTGGCACTTGGTGCCATGGTCTAGCCTTGAGTTCTGTGGTACTGGCTTGGACTTGATGATCTGTGAGGTCTCTTCCAACCCTGATGATACTATGATACTATGATACTATGATACACAAAAACAGTGACCAGCAAACAAGTGGAATCTGTCCTAAACTCTCAGTAGGGCTGGGGGCACGGAGTGAAGGGAGGTTTTACATCTTTTCCCATTTTATAGATTGGTTTTATCTAACCTACGTTCAAACTCACTGGCTAGTTTTCTGCAATCATCCATCATCCATATTTAGACGTGAATGTAAAAAATGTGCATGGGAACTTAGCTGCTTTTTATAGCAAGAATTTTCCTCACTATTGCAAAACCCAGTGATTAGGCTTAATTTCTGCACAGTGCTAGACAAAATATCCCTGGCATATAGACCAATAGAAAGCCTTTTTTTCTTTATTAAGTATTTCTGCAGTAGCAAAAAATCAACACATGTCTCAAACTTTCTCCTTTTCTGTCTAAAGCAAACAGAGGCAGACATTTGTATACAAGCTATTAACAATAATAATACCAGTAATAGCAATAACAATAATTTCTTAAAGTAAAATCATGCCCTATGTAAAAAAAAAAAAAATCCTTCTAGATGAGCTAGTGCTTATACCAAAGACAGGGAAATCCTCTTCTTGATGCAACAGATTTGTGAAAATTTTGTCTTAATTGTCTGTACAAGATCAATAATGTAGCCTAGATATGAAAATGGAGAACTTATCCTTTTGTTTAACCATCCAAATCTACCAACAGTTAATAGTTGCAAACATTTAATTTTGTGTAAAAAGTATTATATTATTCCCTATCTGAGCATTCTTACATCTGAGTTCCTCTCTTACTAATGACATGAGGTTATTAAAACTGCCAAAACCAGCAGCTCATTTGACTCCTCTGAAAGGTGGTGCCTGTCTTCAAATTACCTTTCAATTTTTTTCTCCCTGATGCATCAGCAGCGTCATAGAGAGTGACAGCCCTTCTGAGCCTTCCCAAATCTTCGGAGAGGCTGAATTTCAAGGCATATTCTTGTTTAATTTATTGCTCACACTTGGGCCTCAACATACTTCAACATATTTCTTTCTTCATTTTGTTTGCTTTAATTTATTTTGATATAAGAGTAATCCTGGAAAAAAGAATTCAATAAAAATAAGTCATTATGTGCAAAGCCACGTTCCTGCTTTTACACAAACTACATGGTCTTACATCAGCCTGATTAAAGCCTTTCTAGGTCATTCACAACTTGTTTGCATGACACCGTACTGGATTCTTTCTTGCTTATATTAATGGCCTGTAGTTCCACCATCTCCCTTTATAAGCTTCTCTCACCCCCTAAAAATACTCCTTTCACAGCCAGCCTTCATTACTCTTGGAGCAATCTATAAAAAACTCAAACTTTTCTAATTGCATCATTTATCTACTGCTGTAAATTTACCCAGTGCTTTCAAGTGAGACATAATCTTCCATCTTAGTTTCTTACAGGCAAGGGCTTGGTCTGTATCTACAAAGTCTTTTTTCTACAGTTATATTGGCTAGTGTAGATTTTTTTTTTAACCATTACAACTACAGTAATAAAAATCTTTGTATGGTAACATTTGCCCTAGTAAAAACATACTTGAAAAAGTTATTTATCTAAACACATAAACTAGAACCCTTAGATGCCTAATAATTATCAAAGTGAATGAACTAGGTGTCCAAATGCTTTAGAAGGTAGGACTTAAGCATCAGTATATTCCCACTGGTCAGTGACTGTAAACATCAGGGGATTTTCTCCTTTGTCTCTGGAAATGAATGAGAAGAGGACTCTTGAATCAGAACTGTAAGTAGGACAAGAAAATGTGCACTGACAAAGTTAGAGAAAACTGGGCTTTTTTTGGCTTTTTGGCTTGTTATGTATTTCCATTCACTTCTCCAACACATGCTTTCCACTACACTGAAAATCTGTCTGCCCTGTCTATTTTGTCCCCTACTTCTTTTTGCTCACTGAATTTCTGGCACTTTACCAGCACTCCTGTTTATTGGACTCTGGTTGTCTCATTCATAAAATTCTTCAATTCTCAGTCATCAGCACCAGCCTTTCAAAATCCTAGCCCTAACATGCATGTCAAAATGTAGCAAAGTTGCTCCAGAACTTCCCTTTGTAAAGGAAGCATTTGTGATGTTTGTCCATTTACATTTCCTGCTGCAGTGACTAGCATTTTACCTGCACTTCCCTTTGTAAAGGAAGCATTTGTGATGTTTGCCCATTTACATTTCCTGCTGCAGTGACTAGCATTTTACCTGCACTTCCCTTTGTAAAGGAAGCATTTGTGATGTTTGCCCATTTATATTTCCTGCTGCAGTGACTAGCATTTTACCTGCATCACTGCTGCTTGACACTTGTGCGTATTACTATTTTCCCATTAACAGACCATTGCCATTGTAGGAACCAGTAGAAACAAGCGGTGGCAAAGTGGATCAAGAGAGCAGTAGCTGCCCATTATTCTTCTTAGCATGTAGTACCACTGATTCCTCAGCATGGAGATGAGAGGCTCTGCAGATCTGCTGTATCCCACTTTCCAGAGCTGTCCAACCTTTGATCAGGAATATGGCAACTTTGCCAGCTCTGTAACAGCCATTGCAGGGATAAATGTACATTGCAACAGATGAACAATTGAAGTAATTGAAGCCCTTCTGCAGAGCAGAAAAAAAAATAAGGGGTCCCTATGGGTTGGTAAAATATGCTTTTTCCTCAGTATGTCTCGAAGCATAAGGCCCATGAATGACTCATGTGTTAAATGACAGATTGTTGTCTTAACCTCTGATATTTAGGTATTCCAGGGAAGCACTGTATTTGCTCTCTTTATGTGAAGCAGATAAATTAGTAATATGCAATAATAACAATAACAAATTACTTTCATCAGTTGGATAAAAAGAAATTGCTATTTATTATTCTGTGTTATATACTATTCAGTCATCTAGACCATGGCACTAAATGCCTCATCCAGGCTTCTGGGCAGCCCATTCCAATGGCAAATCACTCTCCCTGAGAAGAATGGTTAATTTTGTAAAAAATGCTATCTTTTTCAGAGCTCCAAAAATATTTCTTCTCTCTAATGTTCAAGTGATGAAGGGAAGTTAGCTCTCAGTCAAATAATCTGATGGCGTTTTGGACCCAAGGTATTGTTCCACAGAAGTCACAGATAAGAGAGTCAGCTTGATTGATCTGGTATGCTTTCTGGAAGTAATTTTAAGTTATAAAAATGAGATGTGACTTACTCCATATTTGCAATTAACTTTTGTTATAGAAGCAGCTACTTTTCTGCGTGCCACTTACTCTGCCTTAATGGGCATTTTTTATTTGCTGACAGGTTGAGAAACAGTTTATTTCTGCTGTGCTCTCTTTCAGCTTTCATTTGCAGTTTATACCACCCTGGAAGAAACATCATACTGCTTGCATTGCTTCTATAATGATAAGAACTTTTTCATTTTTACCTTCTAAGTTTTTGAAGAGGGCCCTGTTAAAGAAAAATCAAAGATGGTAGAAAAGGTCATTCTTTCAACATGTAAATGCAGGTGGTAACCCTATGCTGTTAGCCATCAGTCATACTGATTTCAAAAAGACTTCAGCTGCAGTGTTGTGCTTTAGTAAACTCAGCTTTGATGGACAAGTGTGATTGATTTAATATAGTTATTCACCACATACAGGGCAGGAAACAAGCATGTTTATTTGCTCTTGATATAACAGGCTTTTGATATGAGCTGGTGCAAAGATGTTGTCACATTCTTCTGCTTGTTGCATTGTCAGCTAGAAAAAAGTAGATAAAAATTATCTAGGGCTTCATCAGTAAGTCTGCAGATGACACCAAGCTAGGAGCAGGTGTTGATCTTTTGGAAAGTAGGAGAGGCCTGCAAAGGGACCTAGACAGGCTGGATGGGTGGGCAGAAGCCAATGGGATGAGATTGAAAAAGGCCAAGAGCAGGGTTCTGCACTTTGGCCACAGCAACCCCAAGCAGCACTACAGACTGGAGATAGAGTGGCTGGAGAGCAGCCAGGAAGAGAGGAACCTGGGGGTACTGGTGGATAATAGGCTGAAGATGAGCCAGCAGTGTGCCCAGGTAGCCAAGAGAGCCAATGGCATCCTGGCCTGTATCAGGAATAGTGTGGTCAGCAGGGCAAGGGAGGTTGTTCTTGCCCTGTACTCAACACTGGTCAGGACACACCTTGAGTACTGTGTCCAGTTCTGGGCTCCTCAATTCAAGGGAGATGATGAGGTGCTGGAAGCTGTCCAGAGAAGGGCAACAAAGCTGGTGAGGGGCCTGGAACACAAACCCTATGAGGAGAGGCTGAGGGAGCTGGGGTTTTTTGGCCTGGAGAAGAGGAAGCTCAGGGCAGACCTCATTGCTGTCTACAACTACCTGAAGGGAGGTTGTAGCCAGGTGGGGGTTGGTCTCTTCTCCCAGGCAACCAGCAACAGGACAAGGGGACCCAGGTTCAAGTTGTGCCGGGAGGAGTCTAGGCTGGATGTTAGGAGGAAGTTCTTGCCAGAGAGAGTGATTGGCATTGGAATGGGCTGCCCAGGGAGGTGGTGGAGTCACCGTCCCTGGAGGTGTTCAAGCAAAGCCTGGATGAGGCACTTAGTGCCATGGTCTAGTTGACTGGCTAGGGCTGGGTGCTAGGTTGGACTGGATGATCTTGGAGATGTCTTCCAGTCTCTTTGATTCTATGATTCTATGATATTCGTTTTTTGCTTTCTTTTGCTGATTTGAAGGAGTTCTGTAAAATTAACACAAAATTTTCACACTGTGTGAGGTGCAAGTCTTTAAAAGAGAGATTTGTTTCAACTTCCATCAGGGTTTTCTGATGTAAACACTTAGGTTTCATTTCCTTTATGGTTAAAGGACAGAAGGAAGGACTTTGACAGTAGAACCAATCTGATTTATATTAGATATTTACCTTAGATAGAATAGAATAGAATCAACCAGGTTGGAAGAGACCTCCAAGATCATCCAGTCCAACCTAGCACCCAGCCCTAGCCAGTCAACTAGACCATGGCACTAAGTGCCTCATCCAGGCTTTTCTGATAAGATGACTCTCAGACACTTATGAAACATGAGGGAGCCCACTTTAATTCACACTTATCATCCAGGGTGGCTTAATTCTCTTGTGCTGGCGAGACTCCCTGAGGAGTTATCTCAGGTAAGTGTATGTTATGTGATACCTATTTCCTTTTCAACATCTTGTGTTTTATGTCTGCGTTTGCAGGATGAAAACGTTTAATCCTGCGTCAAACTTTTATTCCTTCAAAAAGTAAACTCATTTTCACTATTCAGAGAGCTGTCTCTCAAATACCTAAGTGCCAGAACATTTATAAGAATTTAGCCTTGAGGAACACAAAACAAATTACAGTTCCCCAGGTAAACATGGAACTTTATTGAAGAAAATATCCTACATCTCTTGACATTATTTTTGGTGTAGTACCTGTAAAGTCATAGTATCATAGTATCACAGTATCATCAGGGTTGGAAGAGACCTCACAGATCATCAAGTCCAACCCTTCACCACAGAGCTCAAGGCTAGACCATGGCACCAAGTGCCACGTCCAATCCTGCCTTGAACAGCTCCAGGGACGGCGACTCCACCACCTCCCTGGGCAGCCCATTCCAGTGGCCAATGACTCTCTCAGTGAAGAACTTTCTCCTCACCTCGAGCCTAAACTTCCCCTGGCGCAGCCTGAGGCTGTGTCCTCTCGTTCTGGCGCTGGCCACCTGAGAGAAGAGAGCAACCTCCCCCTGGCCACAACCACCCCTCAGGTAGTTGTAGACAGCAATAAGGTCTCCCCTGAGCCTCCTCTTCTCCAGGCTAAACAATCCCAGCTCCCTCAGCCTCTCCTCGTAGGGCTGTGCTCGAGGCCTCTCACCAGCCTCGTCGCCCTTCTCTGGACACGCTCAAGCATCTCAATGTCCCTTCTAAACTGGGGGGCCCAGAACTGAACACAGTACTCAAGGTGTGGTCTAACCAGTGCAGAGTACAGGGGCAGAATGACCTCCCTGCTCCTGCTGGCCACACCATTCCTGATGCAGGCCAGGATGCCATTGGCTCTCTTGGCCACCTGGGCACACTGCTGGCTCATGTTCAGGCGGGTATCAATCAGCACCCCCAGATCCCTCTCTGTCTGGCTGCTCTCCAGCCACTCCGACCCCAGCCTGTATCTCTGCATGGGGTTGTTGTGGCCAAAGTGCAGCACCCTGCACTTGGAGCTATTGAATGCCATCCCCTTGGACTCTGCCCATCTGTCCAGGCGGTCAAAGTCCCGCTGCAGAGCCCTTCTGCCCTCCAACCCAGCCACATCAGCCCCAAGACATTTGAGGGAGGATATTTTCTCACTGAAAGTCTCTCTTTTCAAATCCTTAAAAAAAAAAAAAAAAAGAATTCTAAAAAAAACCTTTATAGTTTGCTTAATGAAGTGCAAGAAAAATCATTCTTTAATATTTCCAATGCTTTAGCAGAAGACCATCCAGTCATAGCTACGACATTATTGCTCATAATTAATCTGTCAATCAGAAATTACTCTGCCTGGTGATGGTCTTGGGGGGAGGGCAAAAGAAAACAAGAAGCACTTTTTTAAGTACATCAAAGTACATCAATAACATAAGGAAGATCAAGCAAAAATCTGGGCTTTTTCCCACTACTGCCACTGGAGGTGCTCAAGAAAAGCCTGGATGAGGCACTTGGTGCCATGGTCTAGTTGACTGGCTAGGGCTGGGTGCTAGGTTGGACTGGATGATCTTGGAGGTCTCTTCCAACCTGGTTGATTCTATCATTCTATTAATAGCAACTTAGCTTTCAAAATGCAAAATTTGCCCCATTGCTTTCTTATATACCAAGTTCACATTCACCATTGTTGTGTTGAGAACTCACTCACATTCTGTAACAGAAAAGGTTTCTCAATGTTTTCTGGTATTTGTCAGCTAAGTGTGTAAGCAGGTAATATTTTCTCCACTTAGTGCCATAAAAATTAGGCAAGGTATTAACGTCCTCAATTTCCCTTTATGCTCCATGTGGAGTCTATTATTTTAGAGAGAATATTTAGTTATCTTCAGTCATTCCATTAAGATAATAAGAAATTGTTGTAGAGGGTTTGAGTCTGAGTTTGGGGTGAAGTCTGAGGCCAATTTGAAGGTTATTGGATAATTTTTTAATATACACAAAGAGAATTCCCCCCCAAACTTATGTACAGCTAACCTACACAAATCCTTTGTATACAGTTGGTGAAACTATTTCACAGAATGTCTATTTACAGCCAAATTAAGCAACTTGGTAGAGGGTTTAGAAATGTCCTGGTCAGAGTCTTTCAGCATAAAGTATCGCTGGTGGAGTTAGTAAAATTCCTTAGCAACTTGAATCAAGAGAGTTCAAATACTCACTAGTTGGAAGGCTTAGCATCTGTGGTCCCAAAATATATAGAGTGAAATCCACATGGTTGATTTCACATGGAGCTGATAGTTCAATTCAAACTGGGGCACGCTGTCTGAGAGGGTTTGGGGCTGGTACGGCAGGCTGGAGCGGTGGCCAGCCGGGAACGCCTTGTTCAGTCATCCACTGGATGGGTGCGAAGTGTCGTGGGACAAAGGAGCACGTAGAGCGAACAAAGGTAGTGGTCCCAGGCAGCAGGCAGGCAGGGAGAGGTGAGCAGAGAGAGTGGCAAGAGCCTCTTCTTTACCTGGATTGCACTATTTATTGGATGTGGGCTGGGATTAATGGTCCTTTGGCCACAATATTGTCCAATAGGCTCCTGGCAGCAGGCCAAAACACACCAAATTAGGAAGGGTCCACAGGTCTGGTACCCCAAATATGGGAAGAGCATGAGCCTTACACCCAGTGGGCCATAAGCTAGGTGTGTGGGCTTATGCAACCACTTACATAATGCATTATACAACCTGGACCCTGGGCAGGACAGACTTTGTGGCACCAGGTCTGTTGTGCCCCTTCTGTCCGTTTAATGTGTTTACCTCTGGCACAGGCAGAAAAACCTGTCCAGGCAAGGCAAGGCATATGTAAGCCTATTTGGTCCTATGTGGCCCTCCACTACAGAAATGACTACAAAACAAGAGATTATTCCATGAAAAATATGGAAAATAAGATGCAAAATAAGAAAACCTCTGGGAAGTGAATTTTATTAAATAAGTGATGTATCACTGGATTTAATTTGTTTTAAGTATTTTGAGGTGCAGAAGGAGAAACACATAAAGGTCTTCTTCAGTCATTATTATAGTGACTTACAAAAATATTATAAAGAAATGAACCATATAAAAAACAAACAAAAAAAAAGAAAAACTAGCACAACCTACTTCATTTCCCATCACAGTAGGTATGCACTGCAAGTAAGGTATATAGACTGTTTTTAATATTGGTGCTCTTATATTTCTGCTATCAGTAGCCCCTACATGAAAAACACACATTGCCTTTCATTGTGCCCACATTGCTCAGTGCAGCTTTGGGGAAAGTCGTGTCAGTGAAAAGAGAAGACTGGTGGGTGTGCAGACAGTTTGCATGCAAAGTGAGCAGCTGAAGGTAAGGCAGGCAGCTAATCAAACATCTTTAAAGCCTGCATTTTATCTGATTGAGTCAACATTCACAGAAAAGAGCTTGGCAGGTGAAAATTAAGGAGAATAGCTAGCTGTCCAAAGAAAATTGCTTTTTCAATTCTCTGTAAATTGTTGTGTTCTAGAACGGTATTAAAAGCAGACATTCAAGCAGAATATAAAAGAGGTCTGAGGCTGTTTGTTTTTTTTTAAGGCAGGAAAGTGAGTAGAGAAAGAGTCTTCATACACTATGAATGTGCATTACTAAATCTTTGATCTCTCAAGAAAAACACTACAGAAGACAGATAATATGCACTCACTATATTAGTGGTGTACAAATGTAAGTAGTGTAATATGCAGGCCTTTTTCTTTAAAATAAATACCTTATTGCTGCGTATTACTATAAGCCTACTTGTACTCTTATTTACACAATCCAGGTAGTTAAGTATTCATTGACCTTAACTGCACAAAGGCACTTTATTGTAGAGTTTGTAATTCAATAGGTACCTGCCAACGTTATTGTAACTTGTCTTCAGCTGTGTAAATGGACAGAGATTCAGTAAGTAAATGGAGCTGTAAGATTTTGTATTGCTATCTAACCTTGTCATATATCCAGACTGAGAGTAGTCTTATGACAAGGGCCTGAAGCCCTCCCCTTCCTTTCCTTTCCCTTCCTTTCCCTTTGGAATACCAGGTAAAGGTCAAAGACAAACCAAGAAATTGAGCTAACATAGAAGTTGCTATCTCCATCACTGTAATCAGTCAGTAGCTCAGAAGCCAGTGATGTAGTTAAGCGCATATTCAGCAACATTTTTGCATCTTTGATTGAGATGACCATGCACTTATCTGACAGCTTGGTAGTTCTGGGGAGGATTTTTGGCAGAAAAGAAAGTTGTTTGAATTACCCTTTAATCCATGAAGACAGTCATACCTTTAGACCTTTAAAAGTCTGTCTACTCTTGTGGCTATGTCGGAGTTGAAAAGAGAGACAAGAAAGAGAAGAAAATTTGAATTGATTGGCTACTATCTATAAAACATGCATTGAATCCCTGAACAAACCTAAATAAACTAATCTGGACCAGTATTTGTTAAAGATAGACATCTAACAAGGGTGGAAAAAAAAAAGTGGAGCAATGCATGATGTTAGAGGGCAACAAGTGTGGAACAGTTACATTCTATTTTTGAACACTGAGCCTGTAAGAGATCAGCTGTATGAGCTGAATGTTAGCAAGTCCATGGAGTCTCATGGGATTCATCTCAAAGTACTGAAGGAGTTGGTGTATGCTATGGAAGGACATCTCTCAACTATTTACCAAGTAGTAAGAAGTTAAACTGAGGTTATGCTTTTTTTTCTTTCTATCCATGAGAGGAGATGAGAAGTGCATAAGGAGGAAGGCTTAATGAAGACTTTTATTCCAAGCAGGGGAAAAACACTTGTAATAGTTTCTTGTCACAATGAACTGAAATGATTATCTAGTGGGACACAATCTGGGGGTATCATTTCACTTAATACAATCATAGAATCATAGAATCAACCAGGTTGGAAGAGACCTCCAAGATCATCCAGTCCAACCTAGCACCCAGCCCTAGCCACTCAACTAGATCATGGCACTAAGTGCCTCATCCAGGTTTTTCCTGAACACCCCCAGGGACAGTGACTCCACCACCTCCCTGGGCAGCCCATTCCAATGCCAATCACTCTCTCTGGGAAGAACTTCCTCCTAACATCCAGCCTAGACCTCCCCTGGCACAACTTGAGGCTGTGTCCCCTTGTTCTGTTGCTGGTTGCCTGGCAGAAGAGACCAACCCCCACCTGGCTAGAACCTCCCTTCAGGTAGTTGTAGACAGCAATGAGGTCCCCCCTGAGCCTCTTCTTCCCCAGGCTAAACAACCCATCAGCTAATTGGTAAAATTGTTCAGCTGGAGTACAGCATTAGACAACTCAGTGTGGCTGAGTACACGCTGAGTCCCTGTACCTTTTATACTCCAGAATCAAAGACTGTCAAAGGATTTTACTTCACATGTAATGCCAGAAATATTTAGTGAGTTGTTCTGTGAAATCCTTAACACTGAAAAGCAGTGAATAAAACATCAGATCTCTTCTCAAGTATCTCTGTCAAAAGCTTCAGAGTTTAGTCTCTGTTTGCTTACTCAGTAAGATTCTGCTCAAGATAAAAAGTGCAATTAATGAGGTAAATGACACCTTGTGTCAGCCACATGGAAGTGTGAGTTCACTAACTGAAAACAGCAAATAGGAAGTAAGGAAGCAATGAAAAACAGTGCTGAAAGTCTTCAACCTCACAAAAAAATACTTTTTCCCTTACTATGTTGACAAACCCCTATTATTAGCATATATTATCAGAAGAGCAAGGCTGTTAGATCAACAGTTACTGCTCAGTATTAAATACAGAATTTCAGATTTGTAATTTATTTTCTGTGATTTTCTGATGATCCAAAAACACTTGCTCAAATTTAGCAAGAGGCTGGCATAAGTGGACCATCAAATGAAATCACTAAATTGAATTTCTGAACTCAGGAAACTTTTTGGTATGCTTTTCTGATACCATGGGACTTCCTGGAGCTTAGACAGTGCAGTGAATATACATAAATACACCTACAGCACTGTATTTTAAGACCCTTGATCAGATTCTTTGCACCCCCAGGCAAAACTGTCAAGGAAAAAAAAGGCACAAAGATTGAAGAAGGATTTAAATCAAAAGTTATTACTTACTTGAGAAAAGGCAGTTGATGGAATAAATAGAATGATTCTAAACCAACTCATTTTAAAGACTTCTTTTTTTTTTTGTTTGGGTTTTTTGTTTGTTTGTGTTTTTTTGTTTGGTTATTTTATTTTATTTTATTTTATTTTTCAATCTAAACATTTCTATCTCTGAAACTAAACTAGAGTTCTCAGATTACACTGTGATTAGTCCTGAAGTAGTAAGAGGTTAAATTGAGATTATGGGTTTTTTTCTATCCATGAGAGGAGATGAGAAGCGTATAAGAAGGAAGGTTTAATGAAGACTTTTATTCTGAGCGGGGGAAAAACACTTGCAATAGTTTCTTGTCACAATGAACTGGAATGATTATCTAGTGGGACACAATCTGGGGGTATCATTTCACTTAATAGAATCATAGAATCAACCAGGTTGGAAAAGAACTCCAAGATCATCCAGTCCAACCATTCACCCAGCCCTATCTAGTCAACTAGACCATGGCACTAAGTGCCTCATCCAGGCTTTGCTTGAACACCCCCAGGGACGCTGACTCCACCACCTCCCTGGGCAGCCCATTCCAATGGCAAATCAGTCTCTCCGGCAAGAACTTCCTCCCAACATAGATAACCATGTCTCCTGAACACATCTGATATTCTGACGTGGGTTAGAAACTCTCCCCTCAAGCACTATTTGACATTTACCAGACCAGCTCAGGTGTCTTGGAAGTAAGATGAAGCTATATTTACAGCATGGTAAATTTTACAAGCAGATATATGCAATATTTACAACTATTTACAATTATATACAAATCAGAAATAACATAGAAATCCAAACTCCTTCCTGGACAAGGGAAACTGCCCAGAAGGGCTCAAAGCTTCCCTTTCCTCTTTTTCCCTCTACTTTTTTTTCCAGACAGACAGATAGACAAAACAAGCAGAAGACAGCAAAGCTTACACTGTTTCTTGTTATCCAAGACGAAAGATAATTAGAGCCGAGTTGGGAGGAAGTGATTAGATCCAGTTACAGAACTCCAAGTGAGAGTGATTGTATTTTAGCTTTTTATCCCTCTCAGCAAACCAAGGAATGATATAGACATCATCATTATTTTCTTTTCACAACCAATGATCTAATTTCTCTCATTTAAAATATTCCAGTTAGCCTCAAACCAGCACATAGTCCCTAATAATATAATGCATCATGCATACAAAAGGTGTAACAGGGATGACTGCTTTGGGTTTCTGTACAGAATTCCCCCCCCTGTAATTGTAGTTTTTTTAGAATCTGTAGCTAAGAGATTAAACCTTCGTGGAATCTCAGATTTATTATTTCAGTTCCTAAAAAGAGCTATAGCTCCCACTGAAATGCATGACTCAGACTTGTTACACAATAAGCAATTGGCATAGAGAAGGACTTTGAGAATATTAAGATTAATGTGGTTATTTATTAGTTTTGAAACAAATTTATTCTTAAAAAGAAAAAAAAAATGTCATATCTAAAATCCTTCACTGGGAATGTGTTATACAATAGAATAGAAACAAACAGATTGGAAGAGACCTCCAAGATCATCCAGTCCAACCTAGCACCCAGCCCTATCCAGTCACCTAGACCATGGCACTAAGTGCCTCATCCAGGCTTCTCTTGAACACCCCCAGAGACGGTGACTCCACCACCTCCCTGGGCAGCCCATTCCAATGGCAATCACTCTCTCTGCCAACAACTTCCTCCTAACATCCAGCCTAGACTTCCCCCAGCACAACTTGAGACTGTGTCCCCTTATTCTATTGCTGGTTGTCTGGGAGAAGAGACCAACCCCACCTGGCTACAACCTCCCTTCAGGTAGTTGTAGACAGCAATGAGGTCCCCCCTGAGCCTCCTCTTCTCCAGGCTAAACAACCCCAGCTCCCTCAGCCTCTCCTCATAGGGTTTGTGTTCCAGGCCCCTTACCAGCCTTGTTGCCCTTCTCTGGACACGTTCCAGCACCTCAACATCTCTCTTGAGTTGAGGAGCCCAGAACTGGACACAGGACTCAAGGTGTGGCCTGACCAGTGTTGAGTACAGGGGCAGAATAACCTCCCTTGTCCTACTGGCCACACTGTTCCTGATATCAGTGTATCAGAAATTAAACTTGTATGAATTGTAAAAAGATCAGAATAGAACTTATCTATCTTAACTTTCAATAAAATTGAATAAACTCAAACAGTTTTGTTAAAAAAAACCTACTTTCCAAGATCAGCATACTGATCTGAACTGCTTTGAGTTTTGGATGTCTTCGTCAAATTGCTTTTGTTTCAATAAGTCAATATTCAGAACACAAGTTTGGATGACATTAGTCTGTAAAATGTATAGATAATTCTATAGAGAACTGATACATTTTACTAGACTGATTTTCGAAAAACAGCTGTAATAGTTATGAAGTTTAAGTGCAGCTTTCAGAAAACAGACCTCAAGAAAAAGTAATAAACATGTTACCAGGGTAAAGAAAGGAGAATCTCCATGAAACAAGCACGCAAATGACGAAGACAAGTAATTTTCAGGACATTATTGAACCTGCCCTTGAGATTTTCTTAGAAAGAAATGCTTCAGGCTCACATCTATGTTGAATTGCTGAAATGACATTTGGTGATTCTGTGTAATGCGCTGGAGGTAATTAGATATTGATTCTACCTGTCAGTGGATATAACACCAGTCATCCATTTCTATCCAATGTGAAATGCAAAAGGTCTGAATTCATCTTGGAACTACTTTTAAGTAGTTACATTTTAATTACATATTACTTTCCACTGAGAAAACTAATCCCATTAGAAATTGATGAATATAAGACATTTTTAATAGTGAAGTTACTCTATCATTGAAAGCAGTAACTGAATTTTGCTTACTGCTGTTTTTAAGATGTACATACATTTGTAAATCTTTCTGATCTGAATAGAATAGAATAGAATAGAATAGAATAGAATAGAATCAAACAGGTTGGAAAAGAACTCTAAGATCATTCAATCCAACCTAGCACCCAGCCCTATCCACTCAACTAGACCATGGCACTAAGTGCCTCATCCAGGCTTTGCTTGAACACCCCCAGGGACGGTGGCTCCACCACCTCCCTGGGCAGCCCATTCCAATGCCAATCACTCTCTCTGGCAACAACTTCCTCCTAACATCCAGCCTATACTTC